>JAODUO010000600.1:0-20000 GCA_025642075.2 Ridgeia piscesae
TTGTTCAGTCCCACTCACAGAACTCATCAGACCAACCTGTCACCAGTTCTACACTTGTTCAGTCCCACTCACAGAACTCATCAGACCAACCTGTCACCAGTTCTACACTTGTTCAGTCCCACTCACAGAACTCATCAGACCAACCTGTCACCAGTTCTACACTTGTTCAGTCCCACTCACAGAACTCATCAGACCAACCTGTCACCAGTTCTACACTTGTTCAGTCTCACTCACAGAACTCATCAGACCAACCTGTCACCAGTTCTACACTTGTTCAGTCTCACTCACAGAACTCATCAGACCAACCTGTCACCAGTTCTACACTTGTTCAGTCTCACTCACAGAACTCATCAGACCAACCTGTCACCAGTTCTACACTTGTTCAGTCTCACTCACAGAACTCATCAGACCAACCTGCAGCTGCTGCACGTGTTCTTCTGCTTTCTTGCGTATCTCCTGTACAGCGTCCGCGGCAAACTTCCTGCCATACTTAGGGAAGGAGTCAGGGGCCCTGAGAGGTTTGTGTGACTGGTCGACCTGGTCCAGTCTCGTGTAGTCGGTGTAGATGGCAGGGAGCACGTAGAGGGCCGAGGTGACTCCCAGGACACACATCAGGCAGATGATGCTGCGCTGGAGGCTGGACAGACGGTTCCAGGTCTGAAAGACAACAAGGACGGATGTACACAACTAGGACAGATGTACACAACTAGGACAGATGTACACAACTAGGACAGATGTACACAACTAGGACAGATGTACACAACAAGGACGGATGTACACAATAAGGATTTATGTATAGAACCAGGACAGATGTACACAACTAGGACATATGTACACAACTGCACTACATACATGGACACACATGGTGTATGTACACAGTCACACACACACTTTGGTGAGTCATGTGTACAGTATAGTTTATTGTACACACATTCAAACACACTTGGTGACAGTCACATGTATACACAGTCAAACACACTTGGTGACAGTCACATGTACACACAGTCAAACACACTTGGTGACAGTCATATGTATACACAGTCAAACACACTTGGTGACAGTCATGTGTACACAGTCAGACACTTGGTGACAGTCACATGTACACACAATCAGACACACTTGGTGACAGTCATATGTACACAGTCAAACACACACACTTGGTGACAGTCATATGTACACAGTCAAACACACTTGGTGGCAGTCACATATGGCACTGATTGCAACGCAAGGGTATGTGCATGTGTGTGCATGTACAGTATTATAAAAACACAGTCACATAGTTTCAAATGGAAACAAGCAGCAGTCAACAATGTTCAGACCTATGCATCTAAGTGTTAATGAACCTTATCATTTGCAATTATATTATTATGCAAGTTGTTTACTAAAATAACTTTGCTTAAGACAAAATGTACACTGTACTGAGTCTACTGACAGTACAGTTTTATAGGAATGGTGAAGTCACAAGCTTCAAGTATTCCCAATTCGCTGGTCACCAAACTGGGAATACTATTAACGTTTATGACGCCCAATAAACTGACAACTGATTGATTTGATAGCATTTGAACTGTAAAGATAAATTCTCAGCAGATAATTCAATTAAGTAAGTTCTGTTATGTCTATTGTGAGATGTTTATATCCACATTAACACTGTCACCTTTCTAATTGCTGCATTCACGTACAGAACAACTCCGCTTACAACTTTACAGGTAACAGGGCATGGGCTATAAAGTGAGTACTCTAAGTATCTCATTTCAAGCCAGGTGACAAAGTAAGAGATATACTACTTTGACCTGAGCCTGCAGAAGGCCTGCACACCACCAATCAATCCAAGTTTCCCCCATTTAAAAATATGTTACACAGAAATAAATGCTATTTCAGGTTAATAACAATAAACTTCTACGGTGCTTTTATCCACACTTGTCTAGCATCTGGCCCCTTTTTTATTTTGTCCTTACAAAGTTCGATATTTTGGCATAAATTTAAACCTTAGTGCATTCAACATCATTCTAGGTTACTCACATGTTAAAAAATATTTAAGTCACAGGTGTACTCTAGGGGCCCTAAGACTGTCACAGGTGTACTCTAGGGGCCCTAAGACTGTCACAGGTGTACTCTAGGGGTTCTATGACTTTCACATGTGTACTGTAGGGGCCCTATGACGGTCACAGGTGTACTCTAAGAGCTTGCAACTCCTCAATTAAGAAAAAATTGGCTTGTCCAAATCCCTATCCACTCAGCTACATCGATGATTCGGAATTAACTATGTTTTGGTGACTATGTATATCGGTTCTACTGTCATCATGATATCCCTCACCCATATCAACTCTGATTCGACTGCACATTGTTCAGTTAAAATTGTTCTTGGTTGCATATATGGAAAGTATGTTTATTCACTGTATTTCACTATTTACTATTTTACTGTCATCACAGCTGCCACCAAATGATTAACCATGTCAATAAAAAGGCAGTCAAACACGCAAAAAGTAAACCAAGATCACTGATGAACAATCATTGTAATACTAATTTATCATTTGACAATACCAGGAGTTGTAAAACAGTGCCGCCACCTCACGGTATATGGATAATCGAGGCTAACTATGACATAGTATTTTGGCAAGATAAATGTAAAAATAAGCCTGAGATGCATGAAGCTGAATGATGGAACAGATCTTGGATCATGTCAGCTTTGCAGCGCACAGCCTATCCAGACCAGTCCACTATTACAAAATAGGGTTTATGGTGTGTGTACTGCATAATGCAGCATGCTATGTTTTGCTATCTCTACTAAATAAAAAAATGGGGTTAGGGGTGTGTAATGCTTAAAGCGACATGATCAGTTCGTGGCTTTTTATTGCAACATCATGTTAATCAGTATAAGTTATAACTATTGTAGCGTCCTGACCGCCAATACACATAAATGTTTTATTGAAACAGAACTGACTTCATAATGTTCAACGTCGAATGTTTATCAGAACCTCGACGCTGTCACTCAAATCGCCGCGAGTGACACCCACCCTTTGACCTTTAATAACTGGGAGCCATGCACCTGGCTGGGTGTGGCGTTAGTGGCGTCAACTTGTGTTCACATGATACTGCATCGCGTGATCTGCATTTCCTTCTGGGCATTTAGCCACGCAAAACGGTTTCGAAAACGCCTCGTGGTCGATGTGTACACAGAGTTAAGTGCCCTTACTGCGTCTATTATCAACCCCTAGATGGTACATGAAAACATATTTTGACTTACTTTACGCTATAATAGGTATAATTTTACAGTATAACATGATTTTGCAATAAAAATTAAAAGCCACGAACGGACCATGTCGCTTTAATGCAGGATTACTAGACCCTATATATTTTAGTCTGGAAAGGCTGTACATCCCAAAGGCAAAGCAGACATATGATCCTCAAGATTTTAGGCAACATTTTAGTTATAAAGACACATTCGATGTGGTCCGGGATATCATACTAGACGACAGATAATCTATAACTTTTAGGATGTAATTCGATAACCCGCCAACCGCAACACCGTCTGACCGTAACTAGAGGCGCTGCCTAGTGGGAGGCAGGGGTACCTGGCCTGGGCTCGCAGCCTGGGCAGGTGATTCGCTACTTACACGCAAACATGGCCGTTTCCTTCTCGATTTTGCATTACTGTAGTCGTTAGCATAGCCAACCTGTAGTGTCGTAAATTCACGCTTACCCTGATAATTCCACATATTATGACTAAAACACGGCACACAGTTTTACACCTGACTTGAGCTCTAAAGAGTCTACATGATTGCTAATGCTGTTTTCTTTACAGACCCTACCTACAAGATCTAACCAATTTATGATAGTTTACGACAAATATTTTACAACGATATTATAGAACATATATACGACAGTTTCATTACAGATATACGCAGTGTTCATATTTTATAAATCTGGTACACAATTAAAAACTATTTGTGACGTTTTGTGTTTGAATCGTGTTTAACGACATCGATCTCATTTATGACACCCAGGAAGAGAAAGTACGCTACAAAAGTTTGTGTGTGACACATGTCAAACTTGTACTACTAACTATACCAGTAACAGGAATATACATGCGATTTTAATGTCAAAAACAGTTGACATTACAACAACATAATTAGTAACCAACTATAGTGTGTGGCACTAACAAGTTGTCAATGAGTAAGTCAAACACCGTCACCTTCCTTCTTTTCTTGGCGAGACTAGCACAAAAATTGAACAAAATAAAGACGCCCAAATAAGTACAACTAGAGTAGCCTCGCATTTGATTGAGTCACCAAATTCTATAATATAGCCGTACATTCGCTATGATTTTTTCTGTTAAGTACGCGTACCAGTTGCATTAAATTACTCTTAAATAGCTAATTAAATTAGCCTTAATTAATTTTAATCAATTTAATTTTAATCAGTCCTTTTTCAAAACCTTTTCAAATACCAGAAATACAAAATAGATGGTTATGGAATAGTCTGTAGGTCAATTAGAATTATTTTAAATATTAAGTTCAAGCAAACAAATTGTTGAAAAGTTGGTTTTGGTAAAATACATAGAAATAACAACAACAAAACATGGAAAACCCTTCCACTGCAAATATTAAAATGGCAAGCCTCTAATTTATTACATCAATCGTCACAGGACAATCAGACACTATTTTCTGGAACAAAATGTAATTGGAAACCGACTCTGTCAAAACGTGACAAGGTTTTATCACATCACATAAACTTCTTAGCTAGGGCACTAAACAGGGGACGTATAACTAAGCCATTTTTTAAAGAAATAAACTTAATATAGTTTCTGTTCCTCCTAAGTAAACCTAAGTCATTCATTTCTAAATCTACATTAACAATTCCCTCGCTACCGGGCACATGGGTGTTTGTGACTGTGTGACTCTGTGTGTGCATGTATGACTGTGTTTATAGCGGTACATGCAGATTCTGGACAATGGGCTTTATGCTAGTCGCCAAATTACTACTAAGACCAGAAGTAATTTTTGCCATACAACTCTGTTGAACGTGTTCTTGTCATTGTGCCTCCTAGGACAGATGCGTGTGAACACAAAGGACTGTACCTAAACATGACCTGCAGCAGTAGAAATGTTGCAAGAACTCTCATTGACAAAGAAAGCGATGCTGTACCGGTGCTGCCACCTGACTGGGTGGTATGTGAGTCGAAGAGGAAGAAACGTGAATACTACTTCAACAAAGTAACCGGCGAAACCACATGGCACCAGCCATTTAATGGGAAGGTATGTCATGTGACGTTTTATATATGAAGTTACAATAAAACCTACCTTGGGCGACTTCTGTCGTGTGCAACCACCCATCTTGAACGACTGCTTTCCTAGGCCCTGATCATGAACAACCACCTGCTAAATGCGACCAGCAACCACACAAGTTGTTTTCACCTGCTAACAGCGACCGGAACATGTTTCGTCATCGGTTGTGTGTTCACTAAATACCTGTATCATCGATTTATCTGACTGATCGATTTATTTGATTAGTTTATCAAAGTGCGTGAGGATGAGGGAGACGAGGATGAGGAGGTGCCATCACAGCCGGTGCCGCTCACATTTCACCAGGCAGTTGAACACCTACAAGCACTGCGCGACTTCGGCTGTACACTATTAACTTAACTATTAATCCAAATGCGTTTGTACCTTGTCTTATACAGTCCTAAATACAAAATGTATTATTGATCATTTTTGTCTCTATACAAGTTCAATGGTTGTCTGCCTGCCTGTGCATCTTATACACATATGCGTATACACATTCATAATTATGCCAACATGATTTTGTGTGCAACATGTTATAAGCCACCACCTGTCTTGAGCGACCGCTTTTGTTGGGCTGGAGGGGTGGTCCAGGTTTTACTGTATACAAATCCACATAGGGAATTCAAGACCCAGTGATAAAGATGTTCATCTGCCATGATAGAAGATGAACATGGGGTGAATCGATTATTTAAAGGGGTATGAAACAGTTGAACAACCACTGCCCAAACTCAAGGATGTACAATTTTAGTCGAAATGTGACCACGATTTGATGAGCCACGGTATATACTTAATCATTTCTCAATCTTGGATGTCACTGTCCTGGTGTTTGATCATTCAGCGCCACCATGCATAACTTTGTTTATTTTAGTTTGGTAGGAAATAAAATCTGTTTCACCGGCTGAGTGCATCTGAATTTGCAGGTCCAACTAGTGTGATGTTTTAAATTAATTTAGTGGTTGTAAATTTGTGTAGTATAATTTAGTATTTTATTTCGAATACGCATACACATAATTTCTTAATCTATATTAATGCCTGTACCATATATAATATGCCACAATATTCTTGTTTTTACACAGATATGTCTATAGATGAAGTAAATATCAAAAAAAAATTGAGTATAAGGTAGGACATAGTTAAACCAAAAGCAGCCTGAGCATAATGTAGCAGTGCCAAGTGGTCAATGATATCCAAGTTTGAAAAATTCCAAAAATACCGTGGCTGTGTCCTCATCAAATCATGGTCACATATCCTCTAAACAGTACGTTGTTATGATTGGACAAATGTCAATGCTGTTCAAGCTTTTCAGCCCCCCATTTAAAATGAAGTACCGGGTAATAAAATAATATAATAAAACGATGATAGCTTAAGCCGTTTAGCTTTATCAACCACACATGCGCATTCGACAACTGGAATTATTCCTTGATTGCCAGAGTTCCCACAACATCATGAAGAAAAAAAAGAAATGGTAAATGACTAATCTAACTAAACCTGGATTTAATTTCATTAAAATAGTGTGGACCCAAATCCCAGTTTTAAAACATGTTTGAGTCATCTCCGATTTCACCTTTTCCATTTTAGATTCCATCAATGCAATACCAGTTTGTATATTATGTGTTTGGTCAGAAAAATAGATTCATGATTGGATTGATATTAAAAATGTTGCTTCAATGGATTTATGTTATAAATTGGAATTTTTGGTTTTAATGAAAAATTCCATAAATACAATAATTTTATAAATTTTTGTTTCCCTCATCCTCCTAGGCCAAGTCGAGTGGGTTGTCAGTACGTCTGGCCAGGAGTTTACAAGCTGTGCGTACGCCCAGCAAAGTGACACGTGCAGCCAGTCATGGAGACATGTCCCCTCAGTCTGTCACATCAGTGACACAAACTGGGAACATGAAGAAACATAAGAAGGGGAGGGAGGGGAATATGAAGGGTGAAGGAAACTGTAAAGAACAAAAGATGTTCCCGCGTTGCATGATGTTGCAGCATGACTTGGGGAAAGGGAAAGTGTCAGCCGTTGTGGCAAAAGGGGGAGGGGAGAGGGGGAAAGAGAGTGGGGTTGTGGGGAAGAGGAAGACGGCTACTTCAGGAGGGATGTTGGGGACACTGGCCAAGAGATATGGGTTACTTAAACGTCAGAGTGTCAAGTCAGCCATGACAGCCAGCAGTGTGACAACAGCCAGGACATGTAGGACGTCACGAGAGAAGAGACACTTGCAAGACAACATTGCACAAGACAAGGTCCAACAGGGAAAAATCCCACAAGACAAGGTTACAACAGACAATGTTTCTCAGGGTAAGACTTCACTGGACACAGGGTTGTCCAGCCAGTGTGGCCGGTGGACGGTGTGTGCTCTGGAAGCTGGGTCAGTGGCCGGCGCTGTCTACCATGGCTTCAGGTGGTCAGGGAAGGCAAACACAAACCTGAAACATGGACCACTCGGTCAATTAGATACACCTGTCAGCACCACCGGTGTGGTCACTGACACAAGGACAGACACTGACGTAACGACGTCACATAAGGCTGAGACAGTCCAGTGTGATAACGTCGTCCAACATTGTGACACGGTCAGACATGATGACACAATTCGACAAGCTGACACGGTCCGTCATGGTGACATGGTCCGACTTGCTGACAAGGTCCGACAAGGTGACACACTTCGACACGGTAACATGGTCCAATATGGTGACACGACGGTTCAACGTGGTGACATGGTTCAGCGAGCCAAGCATGGTGACACAGTCGAATGTGATGACATGGTCGAATGTGATAACACGGTTCAGTTGTTTGAATACTGCAGGGAACGTGGGCCAACAGCACAAGGTGAGATCTGCCTTATTGTTTTCACGCTATTTATATCTATAATTAAAAACAAACATTATTATAACAATCACAGATGTTTTAGATATTTTAAACCATGTTTATTATGGGCTGATATTTGTTCTGATTTATGAAAAATCATTGTTTAATTATTTGAGTAAACAAGGATAATTATATTATGGAAAACTAAACTTTTATGACCACTAAGGAAGCTTGAAATGTTCTGATAATATCAAAACTGAAGTGATTCAGTGAAGTTTTTAGTCTATGATGATGCGACTAGGTGATGTTTTTAACCTGTGATGAAAGTGTCTGTGATGATGTGACTCTGTGATGTTTTCAGCCTGTGACAAAAGTGTCTGTGATGATGTGACTCTGTGATGTTTTCAGCCTGTGACAAAAGTGTCTGTGATGATGTGACTCTGTGATGTTTTCAGCCTGTGACAAAAGTGTCTGTGATGATGTGACTCTATGATGTTTTCAGCCTGTGACAGAAGTGTCTGACATAATGTGACTCTGATGTTTTCAGCCTGTGATGGAGGTGTCTGTGATGATGTGACATGGGAAGAGGCCATGGAGGTGGACATGGAGGTGGACGGTCAGATGCTTGGTGATGTATGAATACATTTCCTCCTGACTCTACCAATTGAACAATAATATACTTTAATAACTGAATCCCATTGGTAGAATAAGAAAATAATTGATTAAATCAACAAGTTATAATTGTAAATAGATTTAACCAAATCCGATACCAACATTCAAGCTGACAAGTTATACTTAACATAAATCTGAAAATTAGATCGTTGTGTTATTGACATGTTGATTGTCTTGATATAATGATGATACATGTTATGACAAGATATGTGACAGAACAGATGTCATCCTGTGTCTTATTGTCAAGTGTTGATAGTCAGAAACAATGTAACATTTGCCATTGTTAGCCTCAGTTATCCAGAGTTCACGCATGGGCTGGACTGGGGTGGTTAGTCTCCCTGAAGTCCTCAACCAAAGCAACCAATGGACTTAACTCTCATGCTAAGTTACCAAATAAGAAAAACCCTGAAACTTCCCTCTGTGTTGACTTCATCTTAAAGTAAAGCTAAACAACTACCTGTGTTACAAGGCAACTGATGAGCTGTTGCTATGTAAACAAAGCATTGTTCCAATATAAAAATTCCACTGCACGATTTTAGGTACCCATTTCTAAGGAACACCGTCAGTTGCTTAGCGACCAACAGTGTTCCTTAGAAACGAGTATCTAAATCACCAAACAATTGTATGAACACATCAGTATTATAATGATTCAAAGTAGTTTGCCAAGTAAACGTTGCCTGTAGTAGCTGTGGTGTGCTCTCGCCAACTGTCAAGTTGCAGTCTGAGGTGAACTTGACTAAACATGACATGATTCTCTTCACACAGATTAAACAGGTCCGACAAGTTCTACAAAGTGCGTCAAAACAGGTGAGTCTGGATACATAAAACACCTGATGAACTCTTTCATCGTGATTATTAACCTGTATTGGATGTTTATATGTTATCGTGGGATTATAAAATTGACTGGACTAAATGAAAACACCAGTTATGTAAACTACACATTCATTTGCACATAACATAATGCTAGCTTCTTGGTTTTGTATTGAAAAAACTGCCAAGAATCTAGTTTTGATGTTTCAATGTTTTGACTGCTTGACCCAGTCTATCAGCAGAATGGCTTGCCTTGTCATCAGTTTGTCACATGACCAGCATCATGTGACACAAACTCCACAATGACCAAAGGGCACTCCTGTCTGACATCATGGGCCGACTTCGATTGGCCTACTCGAGTTACTCGTGTAACCCCAATGCGGTATCCGGTTTACGCTGTGCGCGCAGTACCACGAGAGTAATCCAACTGAACAGCGATGATCATGATCACGGACATAAACCCCTTATGGAAATAAATAAAATAAAGTAATCAGTTGTTTTGTGTGTAAATTGTGATGTTCATCTTCTTGGTGTAAAATTATAATTCATAGAATGTGGTGACTTTAATCCATTGTGTCATGTAATATTGAATTAATTTCTTGTGCAGTAGGGGCGGGCCTATGTTCACAGTTAGCAATCACTGCCAATGACATAGTTACTTGAGCGAATCCTCTCCAAACCACGATTGCCTCGGGTAGCGGCCTTGAAGATTGACCTAGTTTATCTATATCAAGAAGGGTCACGTGAGCAAGTGAACTTGGATGTTTGATTGGTACATGGGTTACTCAAGTTACTCGCATAGCTCAATCGAAGTCCGCCTTGGTTCACAGCAACTTAGTCGTGTGATGCTGGTCATGTGACATGTCTATATGAAGAGGCAGGTCATTAACCTGAAAGACATGGGACATGGTGAAGATATTGTAACTGTTTTAGAGGAAATGCCAGCCAGTTTGTTAATTCTGCAATAGTTGGATGAGATTTAACATTTTATACTGATGTGTGTGTTGAAAGTGACTGTTTGTTTGTTGTGTAGGTTCTTGGGACACTTACAGAGATGTTTCTTGAGGAAGTGATGCCTGACCAACACAGTCAGGTGGACAGGAGCACCGATGCCGTGATGGTGGTCACTGACACCAGGACTGACCCGTGGGAGCGGCCGGAGTCCAGTGCTGCCAGGAAGAGAGTGAGTAAGACTGGGAGAGTGGACAGTAGATGTAACTCATGGTAACAGAGTGGACAGTAGATGTAACTCATGGTAACAGAGTGGACAGTAGATGTAACTCATGGTAACTGAGTGGACAGTAGATGTAACTCACGGTCACAGAGTGGACAGTAGATGTAACTCACGGTCACAGAGTGGACAGTAGATGTAACTCACGGTCACAGAGTGGACAGTAGATGTAACTCACAGTCTCAGAGTGGACAATAGATGTAACTTGTGGTCACAGAGTGGACAGTAGATGTAACTCACAGTCTCAGAGTGGACAATAGATGTAACTCACGGTCACAGAGTGGACAGTAGATGTAACTCACAGTCTCAGAGTGGACAGTAGATGTAACTCATGGTAACAGAGTGGACAGTAGATGTAACTCATGGTAACTGAGTGGACAGTGAATGTAACTCATGGTAACTGAGTGGACAGTAGATGTAACTCACGGTAACAGAGTGGACAGTAGATGTAACTCACGGTCACAGAGTGGACAGTAGATGTAACTCATGGTAACTGAGTGGACAGTGAATGTAACTCATGGTAACAGAGTGGACAGTAGATGTAACTCATGGTAACTGAGTGGACAGTGAATGTAACTCATGGTAACTGAGTGGACAGTAGATGTAACTCATGGTAACTGAGTGGACAGTAGATGTAACTCATGGTAACTGAGTGGACAGTAGATGTAACTCACGGTAACAGAGTGGACAGTAGATGTAACTCACGGTCACAGAGAGGACAGTAGATGTAACTCACGGTCACAGAGTGGACAGTAGATGTAACTCACAGTCACAGAGTGGACAGTAGATGTAACTCACGGTCACAGAGTGGACTGTAGATGTAACTCACGGTCACAGAGTGGACAGTAGATGTAACTCACGGTCACAGAGTGGATTGTAGATGTAACTCATGGTCACAGAGTGGACAGTAGATGTAACTCATGGTAACTGAGTGGACAGTAGATGTAACTCATGGTAACTGAGTGGACAGTAGATGTAACTCACGGTCACAGAGTGGACAGTAGATGTAACTCACGGTCACAGAGTGGACAGTAGATGTAACTCATGGTAACAGAGTGGACAGTAGATGTAACTCACGGTCACAGAGTGGACAGTAGATGTAACTCACGGTCACAGAGTGGACAGTAGATGTAACTCACGGTAACAGAGTGGACAGTAGATGTAACTCATGGTAACAGAGTGGACAGTAGATGTAACTCACGGTAACAGAGTGGACAGTAGATGTAACTCACGGTCACAGAGTGGACAGTAGATGTAACTCACGGTCACAGAGTGGACAGTAGATGTAACTCACGGTCACAGAGTGGACAGTAGATGTAACTCACGGTCACAGAGTGGACAGTAGATGTAACTCACGGTAACAGAGTGGACAGTAGATGTAACTCACGGTCACAGAGTGGACAGTAGATGTAACTCACAGTCTCAGAGTGGACAGTAGATGTAACTCATGGTAACAGAGTGGACAGTAGATGTAACTCATGGTAACAGAGTGGACAGTAGATGTAACTCATGGTAACAGAGTGGACAGTAGATGTAACTCATGGTAACAGAGTGGACAGTAGATGTAACTAACGGTCACAGAGTGGACAGTGGATGTAACTCATGGTAACAGAGTGGACAGTAGATGTAACTCATGGTAACAGAGTGGACAGTAGATGTAACTCACGGTCACAGAGAGGACAGTAGATGTAACTCACGGTCACAGAGTGGACAGTAGATGTAACTCATGGTCACAGAGTGGACAGTAGATGTAACTCACGGTCACAGAGTGGACAGTAGATGTAACTCACAGTCTCAGAGTGGACAATAGATGTAACTTGTGGTCACAGAGTGGACAGTAGATGTAACTCACAGTCTCAGAGTGGACAATAGATGTAACTCACGGTCACAGAGTGGACAGTAGATGTAACTCACAGTCTCAGAGTGGACAGTAGATGTAACTCATGGTAACAGAGTGGACAGTAGATGTAACTCATGGTAACTGAGTGGACAGTGAATGTAACTCATGGTAACTGAGTGGACAGTAGATGTAACTCACGGTAACAGAGTGGACAGTAGATGTAACTCACGGTCACAGAGTGGACAGTAGATGTAACTCATGGTAACTGAGTGGACAGTGAATGTAACTCATGGTAACAGAGTGGACAGTAGATGTAACTCATGGTAACTGAGTGGACAGTGAATGTAACTCATGGTAACTGAGTGGACAGTAGATGTAACTCATGGTAACTGAGTGGACAGTAGATGTAACTCATGGTAACTGAGTGGACAGTAGATGTAACTCACGGTAACAGAGTGGACAGTAGATGTAACTCACGGTCACAGAGAGGACAGTAGATGTAACTCACGGTCACAGAGTGGACAGTAGATGTAACTCACAGTCACAGAGTGGACAGTAGATGTAACTCACGGTCACAGAGTGGACTGTAGATGTAACTCACGGTCACAGAGTGGACAGTAGATGTAACTCACGGTCACAGAGTGGACAGTAGATGTAACTCACAGTCACAGAGTGGACAGTAGATGTAACTCATGGTCACAGAGTGGACAGTAGATGTAACTCATGGTCACAGAGTGGACAGTAGATGTAACTCACGGTCACAGAGTGGACTGTAGATGTAACTCATGGTCACAGAGTGGACAGTAGATGTAACTCATGGTAACTGAGTGGACAGTAGATGTAACTCATGGTAACTGAGTGGACAGTAGATGTAACTCACGGTAACAGAGTGGACAGTAGATGTAACTCATGGTAACTGAGTGGACAGTAGATGTAACTCACGGTCACAGAGAGGACAGTAGATGTAACTCACGGTCACAGAGTGGACTGTAGATGTAACTCATGGTCACAGAGTGGACAGTAGATGTAACTCATGGTAACTGAGTGGACAGTAGATGTAACTCATGGTAACTGAGTGGACAGTAGATGTAACTCATGGTAACTGAGTGGACAGTAGATGTAACTCACGGTAACAGAGTGGACTGTAGATGTAACTCACGGTCACAGAGTGGACAGTAGATGTAACTCACGGTCACAGAGTGGATTGTAGATGTAACTCATGGTCACAGAGTGGACAGTAGATGTAACTCATGGTAACTGAGTGGACAGTAGATGTAACTCATGGTAACTGAGTGGACAGTAGATGTAACTCACGGTAACAGAGTGGACAGTAGATGTAACTCACGGTCACAGAGAGGACAGTAGATGTAACTCACGGTCACAGAGTGGACAGTAGATGTAACTCATGGTCACAGAGTGGACAGTAGATGTAACTCACGGTCACAGAGTGGACAGTAGATGTAACTCACAGTCTCAGAGTGGACAATAGATGTAACTTGTGGTCACAGAGTGGACAGTAGATGTAACTCACAGTCTCAGAGTGGACAATAGATGTAACTCACGGTCACAGAGTGGACAGTAGATGTAACTCACAGTCTCAGAGTGGACAATAGATAACTCACGGTGACAGAGTGGACAGTAGATGTAACTCACGGTCATAGAGTGGACAGTAGATGTAACTCACGGTCACAGAGTGGACAGTAGATGTAACTCACGGTAACAGAGTGGACAGTAGATGTAACTCACGGTCACAGAGTGGACAGTAGATGTAACTCACGGTCACAGAGTGGACAGTAGATGTAACTCACGGTCACAGAGTGGACAGTAGATGTAACTCGGTCACATCCAAATGTAGGTCAGTCTCTTAAGTTGACAGTAATTGTTGGTGTGTTTGTAAATTTGAAAGATTCAGTTAAGCCAGGGTGCACCTTCAGTAGTCTCTCTTGTGACTTGTCGTTCTGCTTCAGACTCTCTTGTGACTTGTTGTTCTAACTTCAGACTCTGTCTTGTGACTTGTTTTGTGACTTTTTCTTCTGCTTCATACTCACTCTTGTGACTTGTTGTTCTAACTTCAGACTTTGTCTTGTGACTTTTTTTCTGCTTCATACACTCTCTTGTGACTTTTTGTTCTGCTTCATACTCTGTATTGTGACTTGTTCTGCTTCAGACTCTCTTGTGACTTGTTGTTATAACTGCAGACTGTCTTGTGACTTTGTTCTGCTTCATACTCTCTCTTGTGACTTTTTGTTCTGCTTCATACTCTCCCTCTTGTGACTTTTTGTTCTGCTTCAGACTCTGTTTTGTGACTTGTTCTGTTTCAGTTTGACTTGTGACTTTTTGTTCTGCTTCAGACTCAGTCTTATGACTTTTCATTCTGTTTCAGTATCTTATGACTTGTCATTCTGTTTCAGACTCTGTACATCATCATTGATACAAATGTTTTTGTGGACAACCTCAACCAGATTGATGACCTCAAGGACGAAATGTTTGCGAGTGAGTACAGTACTGACCACTGACCAGGTCCAGCTTATATATATATATAATTATATATATATAATAGCTATATCTTTTGTTTACTTTAACTTTAATTATTTCAATGCTCTCATAAATTGAACCATCACCTCTTATATACAACTTGACTATAACATGTGAGTAACTTGAAGTTTATTCTTGAAATAATAAACTATATTGTCTGTGTGAGGATTCTACGTCTTGAATAATACTTTTGTTTGTGAACACATGTGCATTAAGCAGTCACTGTGTAATACCTAGTGGACATGCAGTGGTCAGTTCGTAGAGTGACCTTTCATTGTCCACATCTCAGGGTTAACCCACTGTCTCACTGTCCAACCAGGTGGTCACTGTGCAAGTGGCCACTAACAGTGCAGTTGTCCAGCTGGTCACTATCTAAGTGTTCAAGTAGCCACTGTATCACTGCAGTTGTCCAGCGGGTCACTATCCCACTGTCCAAGTGGGCAAGAGGTCACTGTCACACCCATGTGTTGTTATGTCCCAGATGTAGGTCAGCCGTGTCTGGTCATTCCTTGGGTCGTCCTGCAAGAACTGGACTCGCTGAAGGACAACAAGCACCATCGCGTGGTGAGTGACCAGTGTCTGTGTAAAACACATCATGGCGAGAGTTTCCACACAATCAACAGATTATTCAGTGGATCGCCCTGCACTGGGCCCAGCAGGTTCCCATGTGTGTCAGCCATTTTGTAAACTTATACCTTGTTGATTGACATATCACATGATTATATACATCTGTTTTTACCACCATACTTACATATTTCTACAGCACCCAGTTGTTGTGTAGCTGACGGGTGGTGTCTGTATTGTGTGTGAGTTTGGATGCTACAGATGCTGGTGTTGTGTAGACAATGACAACAGTCATGTGACTTCCTGGTGTTCTTGTGTAGACAGTGACAAAAGTCATGTGACTTCCTGGTGTTCTTGTGTAGACAATGACAACAGTCATGTGACTTCCTGGTGTTCTTGTGTAGACAGTGACAACAGTCATGTGACTTCCTGGTGTTCTTGTGTAGACAGTGACAACAGTCATGTGACTTCCTGGTGTTCTTGTGTAGACAGTGACAACAGTCATGTGACTTCCTGGTGTTCTTGTGTAGACAGTGACAACAGTCATGTGACTTCCTAGTGTTCTTGTGTAGACAGTGACAACAGTCATGTGACTTCCTGGTGTTCTTGTGTAGACAATGACAACAGTCATGTGACTTCCTGGTGTTCTTGTGTAGACAGTGACAACAGTCATGTGACTTCCTGGTGTTCTTGTGTAGACAGTGACAACAGTCATGTGACTTCCTGGTGTTCTTGTGTAGACAGTGACAACAGTAATGTGACTTCCTGGTGTTCTTGTGTAGACAGTGACAACAGTCATGTGACTTCCTGGTGTTCTTGTGTAGACAGTGACAACAGTCATGTGACTTCCTAGTGTTCTTGTGTAGACAGTGACAACAGTCATGTGACTTCCTGGTGTTCTTGTGTAGACAATGACAACAGTCATGTGACTTCCTGGTGTTCTTGTGTAGACAGTGACAACAGTCATGTGACTTCCTGGTGTTCTTGTGTAGACAGTGACAACAGTCATGTGACATCCTGGTGTTCTTGTGTAGACAATGACAACAGTCATGTGACTTCCTGGTGTTCTTGTGTAGACAGTGACAACAGTCATGTGACTTCCTGGTGTTCTTGTGTAGACAGTGACAACAGTCATGTGACTTCCTGGTGTTCTTGTGTAGACAATGACAACAGTCATGTGACTTCCTGGTGTTCTTGTGTAGACAATGACAACAGTCATGTGACTTCCTGGTGTTCTTGTGTAGACAGTGACAACAGTCATGTGACTTCCTGGTGTTCTTGTGTAGACAATGACAACAGTCATGTGACTTCCTGGTGTTCTTGTGTAGACAGTGACAACAGTCATGTGACTTCCTGGTGTTCTTGTGTAGACAGTGACAACAGTCATGTGACTTCCTGGTGTTCTTGCAGTCCAACATGACAATGAAGAAGGCAAAGGTTGCAGTGAACATGTTGAACAACTGGTTTCTTGCCAAACACCCAAGGGTCATAGGTCAAACGCCAGCCGAGGTAATCAGGAACTGATGAAAATTGTGTTAATATTAAAAATTATTTCGTCTTGGAGATCCAAAGTAAATATATTGAGTTGCTTTTAGTAAGCAGAAAAAATTCCTCTTTGCATGTTTCTGGGTTTGCTATCTTCATTTTGAGCCGTTGTTTCACAAATTGTAACAGATGTGTTTTGAGAAATGTGTAAACTCCCAAGGTTGACTTGTAAATTATTGTAAATTGATGCTGGATGTTGTGGGATCCACTTACAGCGTATTGTGATGTGTTTCAGAGCTGTGTGCGACTGGGGGGGCTGGAGGTGACGTGTAATGATGACCTCCTCCTGCAGTGTTGTCTGCAGTACCAACACAAGTGTACGTATCTACGCCTTCTACTCAACATGTACACTGCCAGCAATACTAACTAACTTCACCAGTTCAGTCCTACAGCCCTGGTCTGCTGTGACACTGACTACAGCATTCCCAGTGAATTTGCAGCGAAATTGACAAACTCATTTCAATTCAAAACTTTAGACCAGGATGTTATTTTCCTAAAGTACAATAATCAGCAAGTAACATGAGCTTTGCTATATGGCATTGACAACGCGGTGCGCTGCTCTTCATTTTCATAATCACTGCCATCTGGGTAGCAATCAAAAATGCTTCACCTGGCAAGGACTGTTTTGTTGCTACGTTCGCCAATATCGTCGTAGTTTCAAATGTCATCATCTCGTAAACTTCCTTTTTTTGTGTAGACACTACAAATATGACCATCGGGACATATGTGGCAAATCATGGTTCCAGTGTACTTTTTCTGCCTCATGTGACTTCCGGGGTTTTGTGTAACATCAACAAATACCCGGGAAAATTGTGTAGACATGAAACAGCATTGACTTCCTGGTGTTCTTGTGTAGACAATGACAACAGTCATGTGACTTCCTGGTGTTCTTGTGTAGACAGTGACAACAGTCATGTGACTTCCTGGTGTTCTGGGGTAACAGTGACAACAGTCATGTGACTTCCTGGTGTTCTTGTGTAGACAGTGACAACAGTCATGTGACTTCCTGGTGTTCTTGTGTAGACAGTGACAACAGTCATGTGACTTCCTGGTGTTCTTGTGTAGACAGTGACAACAGTCATGTGACTTCCTGGTGTTCTTATGTAGACAGTGACAACAGTCATGTGATTTCCTGGTGTTCTTGTGTAGACAATGACAACAGTCATGTGACTTCCTGGTGTTCTTGTGTAGACAATGACAACAGTCATGTGACTTCATGGTGTTCTTGTGTAGACAATGACAACAGTCATGTGACTTCCTGGTGTTCTTGTGTAGACAATGACAACAGTCATGTGACTTCCTGGTGTTCTTGTGTAGACAGTGACAACAGTCATGTGACTTCCTGGTGTTCTTGTGTAGACAGTGACAACAGTCATGTGACTTCCTGGTGTTCTTGTGTAGACAGTGACAACAGTCATGTGACTTCCTGGTGTTCTTGTGTAGACAATGACAACAGTCATGTGACTTCCTGGTGTTCTTGTGTAGACAGTGACAACAGTCATGTGACTTCCTGGGGTTCTTGTGTAGACAGTGACAACAGTCATGTGACTTCCTGGTGTTCTTGTGTAGACATGACAACAGTCATGTGACTTCCTGGTGTTCTTGTGTAGACAGTGACAACAGTCATGTGACTTCCTGGTGTTCTTGTGTAGACAGTGACAACAGTCATGTGACTTCCTGGTGTTCTTGTGTAGACAGTGACAACAGTCATGTGACTTCCTGGTGTTCTTGTGTAGACAGTGACAACAGTCATGTGACTTCCTGGTGTTCTTGTGTAGACATGACAACAGTCATGTGACTTCCTGGTGTTCTTGTGTAGACAGTGACAACAGTCATGTGACTTCCTGGTGTTCTGGGGTAGACAGTGACAACAGTCATGTGATTCCTGGTGTTCTTGTGTAGACAATGACAACAGTCATGTGACTTCCTGGTGTTCTTGTGTAGACAATGACAACAGTCATGTGACTTCCTGGTGTTCTTGTGTAGACAGTGACAACAGTCAACCGGGCTTTGAGACAGGACAACAGTCATGTGACTTTGGGGTGTAAAATGCCTCATTTGACTTCTGGTGTTCTTGTGTAGACAATGACAACAGTCATGTGACTCCTGGTGTTCTTGTGTAGACAGTGACAACAGTCATGTGACTTCCTGGTGTTCTTGTGTAGACAGTGACAACAGTCATGTGACTTCCTGGTGTTCTTGTGTAGACAGTCAAAACAGTGATTCCTGGTGTTCTTTTTAGACAATGACAACAGTCATGTGACTTCCTGGTGTTCTTGTGTAGACAGTGACAACAGTCATGTGACTTCCGGTGTTCTGGGGTAGACATGACAACAGTCATGTGACTTCCTGGTGTTCTGGTGTAGACAGTGACAACAGTCATGTGACTTCCTGGTGTTCTTGTGTAGACATACAACAGTCATGTGACTTCCTGGTGTTCTTGTGTAGACAGTGACAACAGTCATGTGACTTCCTGGTGTTCTTATGTAGACAGTAACAACAGTCATGTGACTTCCTGGTGTTCTTGTGTAGACAGTGACAACAGTCATGTGACTTCCTGGTGTTCTTGTGTAGACAATGACAACAGTCATGTGACTTCCTGGTGTTCTTGTGTAGACAATGACAACAGTCATGTGACTTCCTGGTGTTCTTGTGTAGACAGTGACAACAGTCATGTGACTTCCTAGTTTTCTTGCAGTCCAACATGACAATGAA
>JAODUO010000600.1:25000-75000 GCA_025642075.2 Ridgeia piscesae
GTTGTGTGAATGACTGGTGTGTGACTACATCAGAGGCAGGTGACATTCAGTCTAGTTGTGTGAATGACTGGTGTGTGACTACATCAGAGACAGGTGACATTCAGTCTAGTTGTGTGAATGACTGGTGTGTGACTACATCAGAGACAGGTGACATTCAGTCTAGTTGTGTGAATGACTGGTGTGTGACTACATCAGAGACAGGTGACATTTAGTCTAGTTGTGTGAATGACTGGTGTGTGACTACATCAGAGACAGGTGACATTTAGTCTAGTTGTGTGAATGACTGGTGTGTGACTACATCAGAGACAGGTGACATTCAGTCTAGTTGTGTGAATGACTGGTGTGTGACTACATCAGAGACAGGTGACATTCAGTCTAGTTGTGTGAATGACTGGTGTGTGACTACATCAGAGACAGGTGACATTCAGTCTAGTTGTGTGAATGACTGGTGTGTGACTACATCAGAGACAGGTGACATTCAGTCTAGTTGTGTGAATGACTGGTGTGTGACTACATCAGAGACAGGTGACATTCAGTCTAGTTGTGTGAATGACTGGTGTGTGACTACATCAGAGACAGGTGACATTCAGTCTAGTTGTGTGAATGACTGGTGTGTGACTACATCAGAGACAGGTGACATTTAGTCTAGTTGTGTGAATGACTGGTGTGTGACTACATCAGAGACAGGTGACATTCAGTCTAGTTGTGTGAATGACTGGTGTGTGACTACATCAGAGACAGGTGACATTTAGTATAGTTGTGTGAATGACTGGTGTGTGACTACATCAGAGGCAGGTGACATTCAGTCTAGTTGTGTGAATGACTGGTGTGTGACTACATCAGAGACAGGTGACATTCAGTCTAGTTGTGTGAATGACTGGTGTGTGAATACATCAGAGACAGGTGACATTCAGTCTAGTTGTGTGAATGACTGGTGTGTGACTACATCAGAGACAGGTGACATTCAGTCTAGTTGTGTGAATGACTGGTGTGTGACTACATCAGAGACAGGTGACATTCAGTCTAGTTGTGTGAATGACTGGTGTGTGACTACATCAGAGACAGGTGACATTCAGTCTAGTTGTGTGAATGACTGGTGTGTGACTACATCAGAGACAGGTGACATTTAGTATAGTTGTGTGAATGACTGGTGTGTGACTACATCAGAGACAGGTGACATTAGTCTAGTTGTGTGAATGACTGGTGTGTGACTACATCAGAGACAGGTGACATTCAGTCTAGTTGTGTGAATGACTGGTGTGTGAATACATCAGAGACAGGTGACATTCAGTCTAGTTGTGTGAATGACTGGTGTGTGACTACATCAGAGACAGGTGACATTCAGTCTAGTTGTGTGAATGACTGGTGTGTGACTACATCAGAGACAGGTGACATTCAGTCTAGTTGTGTGAATGACTGGTGTGTGACTACATCAGAGACAGGTGACATTCAGTCTAGTTGTGTGAATGACTGGTGTGTGACTACATCAGAGGAACAGGTGACATTCAGTCTAGTTGTGTGAATGACTGGTGTGTGAATACATCAGAGACAGGTGACATTTAGTCTAGTTTTGTGAATGACTGGTGTGTGACTACATCAGAGACAGGTGACATTCAGTCTAGTTGTGTGAATGACTGGTGTGTGACTACATCAGAGACAGGTGACATTCAGTCTAGTTGTGTGAATGACTGGTGTGTGACTACATCAGAGACAGGTGACATTTAGTATAGTTGTGTGAATGACTGGTGTGTGACTACATCAGAGGCAGGTGACATTCAGTCTAGTTGTGTGAATGACTGGTGTGTGACTACATCAGAGACAGGTGACATTCAGTCTAGTTGTGTGAATGACTGGTGTGTGAATACATCAGAGACAGGTGACATTCAGTCTAGTTGTGTGAATGACTGGTGTGTGACTACATCAGAGACAGGTGACATTCAGTCTAGTTGTGTGAATGACTGGTGTGTGACTACATCAGAGACAGGTGACATTCAGTCTAGTTGTGTGAATGACTGGTGTGTGACTACATCAGAGACAGGTGACATTCAGTCTAGTTGTGTGAATGACTGGTGTGTGAATACATCAGAGACAGGTGACATTTAGTCTAGTTGTGTGAATGACTGGTGTGTGACTACATCAGAGACAGGTGACATTTAGTCTAGTTGTGTGAATGACTGGTGTGTGACTACATCAGAGACAGGTGACATTTAGTCTAGTTGTGTGAATGACTGGTGTGTGACTACATCAGAGACAAGTGACATTTAGTCTAGTTGTGTGTGTTGTGTTTCAGACAGACCAAGTTCTCTGTGAAGTGAAGTCAGTTCTTAAACACTCTCTCTCCACCGTCCTGGAGCGCGAGATGAAACATATCTACGGAGACCTGTGGTAAGAACTACTTGTGGTTCTCACAGCCACTAAGCCCTAGATACTTTGTCACATCCCAAGTGCAATGTTTGTCACAGCCGTGTCTTCACAGCCGTGTCTGTCACAGCCGTGTCTGTCATAGCCGTGTCTGTCACGGCCATGTCTGTCACAGCCGTTTCTGTCACAGCCGTGTCTGTCATAGCCGTGTCTATCACGGCCGTGTCTGTCACAGCCGTGTCTGTCACAGCCGTGTCTGTCACAGCCGTGTCTGCCACAGCGTGTCTGTCACAGCCGTGTCTGTCACAGCAGTGTCTGTCACAGCCGTGTCTGTCACAGCAGTGTCTGTCACAGCAGTGTCTGTCACAGCCGTGTCTGTCACAGCCGTGTCTGTCTTGGCAGTGTCTGTCACAGCGTGTCTGCCACAGCAGTGTCTGTCACAGCCGTGTCTGCCACAGCAGTGTCTGTCACGGCCGTGTCTGTCACGGCAGTGTCTGCCACAGCAGTGTCTGCCACGGCAGTGTCTGTCACGGCAGTGTCTGTCACGGCAGTGTCTGTCACAGCAGTGTCTGTCACAGCAGTGTCTGCCACAGCAGTGTCTGCCACATCAGTGTCTGTCACGGCAGTGTCTGTCACGGCAGTGTCTGTCACGGCAGTGTCTGTCACGGCAGTGTCTGTCACTGCAGTGTCTGTCACGGCAGTGTCTGTCACGGCAGTGTCTGTCACGGCAGTGTCTGTCACTGCAGTGTCTGTCACGGCAGTGTCTGCCACAGCAGTGTCTGTCACGGCAGTATCTGTCACGGCAGTGTCTGTCACGGCAGTGTCTGTCACGGCAGTGTCTGTCACTGCAGTGTCTGTCACGGCAGTGTCTGTCACGGCAGTGTCTGTCACGGCAGTGTCTATCACAGCCGTGTCTGTCACAGCCGTGTCTGTCACAGCCGTGTCTGTCACCAGTGTCAGTGATCGTGCTCTTCCAAACCACTCGGTCATTTCAGTGTTTCCCCTGCTATATGACGAGTGAGGTTGGCCACAGCAGTGTCTTTTTTACGGCCCGTCTCCACAGCAGTGTCTGTCACAGCATGTCTGCCACAGCAGTGTCTGCCACAGCAGTGTCTGTACACTGTGCGCGTGTCTGCCCCATTCGGCAGTGTCTGTCACAGCCGTGTCTGTCACAGCAGTGTCTGTCACAGCAGTGTCTGTCACAGCAGTGTCTATCACAGTCGTGTCTGTCACGGCAGTGTCTGCCACGGCAGTGTCTGTCACAGCAGTGTCTGTCACAGCCGTGTCTGTCACGGCAGTGTCTGTCACAGCATTGTCTGTCACAGCAGTGTCTATCACAGTCGTGTCTGTCACGGCAGTGTCTGTCACGGCCGTGTCTGCCACAGCCGTGTCTGTCACAGCCGTGTCTGTCACAGCCGTGTCTGTCACAGCCGTGTCTGTCACAGCCGTGTCTGTCACAGCCGTGTCTGTCACAGCCGTGTCTGTCACGGCCGTGTCTGTCACGGCCGTGTCTGTCACAGCCATGTCTGTCACAGCCGTGTCTGTCACAGCCGTGTCTGCCACAGCAGTGTGGCCATGTCTGCCACGGCAGTGTCTGTCACAGCCGTGTCTGCCACAGCCGTGTCTGCCACAGCAGTGTCTGCCACAGCAGTGTCTGTCACAGCAGTGTCTGTCACAGCAGTGTCTGCCACAGCAGTGTCTGTCACAGCCGTGTCTGCCACAGCAGTGTCTGCCACAGCAGTGTCTGTCACAGCAGTGTCTGTCACAGCAGTGTCTGTCACAGCAGTGTCTGTCACAGCAGTGTCTGCCACAGCAGTGTCTGCCACAGCAGTGTCTGCCACAGCAGTGTCTGTCACGGCCGTGTCTGCCACAGCAGTGTCTGTCACAGCAGTGTCTGCCACAGCAGTGTCTGCCACAGCAGTGTCTGTCACGGCCGTGTCTGCCACGGCAGTGTCTGTCACAGCCGTGTCTGTCACAGCAGTGTCTGTCACAGCAGTGTCTGTCACAGCAGTGTCTATCACAGTCGTGTCTGTCACGGCAGTGTCTGCCACGGCAGTGTCTGTCACAGCAGTGTCTGTCACAGCAGTGTCTGTCACAGCAGTGTCTATCACAGTCGTGTCTGTCACGGCAGTGTCTGTCACGGCCGTGTCTGTCACGGCCGTGTCTGTCACAGCCATGTCTGTCACAGCCGTGTCTGTCACAGCCGTGTCTGTCACAGCCGTGTCTGCCACAGCAGTGTCTGTCACAGCAGTGTCTGCCACAGCAGTGTCTGTCACAGCCATGTCTGCCACAGCAGTGTGGCCATGTCTGCCACGGCAGTGTCTGTCACAGCCGTGTCTGCCACAGCCGTGTCTGCCACAGCAGTGTCTGCCACAGCAGTGTCTGTCACAGCAGTGTCTGTCACAGCAGTGTCTGCCACAGCAGTGTCTGTCACAGCCGTGTCTGCCACAGCAGTGTCTGCCACAGCAGTGTCTGTCACAGCAGTGTCTGTCACAGCAGTGTCTGCCACAGCAGTGTCTGTCACAGCAGTGTCTGCCACAGCAGTGTCTGCCACAGCAGTGTCTGCCACAGCAGTGTCTGTCACGGCCGTGTCTGCCACGGCAGTGTCTGTCACGGCAGTGTCTGTCACAGCAGTGTCTGCCACAGCAGTGTCTGCCACAGCAGTGTCTGTCACAGCAGTGTCTGTCACAGCAGTGTCTGCCACAGCAGTGTCTGCCACAGCAGTGTCTGTCACGGCAGTGTCTGTCACAGCAGTGTCTGTCACAGCCGTGTCTGTCACAGCAGTGTCTGCCACAGCAGTGTCTGCCACAGCAGTGTCTGTCACGGCAGTGTCTATCACAGCAGTGTCTGCCACAGCAGTGTCTGTCACGGCAGTGTCTGCCACAGCAGTGTCTGTCACAGCAGTGTCTGCCACAGCAGTGTCTGTCACAGCAGTGTCTGTCACGGCAGTGTCTGTCACAGCAGTGTCTGTCACAGCAGTGTCTGCCACAGCAGTGTCTGTCACGGCAGTGTCTGTCACAGCAGTGTCTGTCACAGCCGTGTCTGTCACGGCAGTGTCTGTCACAGCAGTGTCTGTCACAGCCGTGTCTGCCACGGCAGTGTCTATCACAGCAGTGTCTGTCACAGCCGTGTCTCACCAGTGTCAGTGATCATGCTCTTCCAAACCGCTCGGTCATTTCAGTGTTTCCCCTGCTATATGACGAGTGAGGTTGGCCACCTCGCTGTTTTACTAAGCCACCTCACTCTAAACATGCCAAAATTGCCATCTCATAGGTATTTCAGGCTGTAAACATGTTTACATAGTTACTACCTTGTAAGTGGGCATTTGTTTCCTCTCCATTGCCCAGGGAATATGTGAAATCACCCTTCAGAATGCACAATTTTGAAGGTAGTTTTTAAAATAGTTCTAGGTGGCCATGCCCCCTGAACTCACATAGTGCGCACCATGCACTCAGTGCCCGCTCAGCCCATCCTACCACCTCACTCATCACTTTACTCACGGGAAACACTGCATTTGTAGTTTTGCAGTCATTCTTGCTCTGGATACTAACTACACATGCCTTATTATCCCTCACAGTGGGTGAGTGGGAAGGCTTGGGTGTGTGTCTAATAGTAAAAATTTCTTAAAAGCAGATAACTAATCCACAATGCGGCACCACTGATGTACACATCTTACATATAGCGCCTCCAAGTGAATGAAATTAGCACTTTTACTGTGTAATGTTTTTGATACAATTTGCATGTTCTTCAAATTGCTTAAATAATGTTAAATAAACGTAAAGTGAACATAGAGTGGGTGTTGCATTGTTTGTATTATTTATATGACAGCACATTATTGCATGTAAAAGCTGCATTGGCCATGTGCATCTGAAATGACAAATCAGGGTCCGATCCACGATATCAGTGCTTGTGGTTCTGACTAGAACTGAATAAAAGTATGAGTACTGGTATATGACAACAGGTGCAAATATTTAAAATGTCAACTGTCTGATTTATCCAAAGAAGCAATACTTATTAAGTAATGCACAGATGCATGTGGACGTCAGTTATCTTTCCATTCCAGCTGTGTGCTTAGCCAGACACTTGATGTTTCTGTCTCAGGTTAGATATTGTCTACAGAAAACCACCGTGGAGCTATTCAGATTTAATGGACTGTTTTATCAGGTAAGTTTGCTGTGATATTTGTTATCATTATTATGTTATGATAAATTTTTTTATTGTTGTTCTGTATGTAAAATTGCATTACTTAGGAGAAGAACTGAAGTAACTCAACTGTATTAATAGCGTTTAAAATTTAGTAAATACAGTTGAAAATATTTTATTCTTTTATATTACATCAAGCTTATTATATATGAAATATTTTTTTATATAGCATGTAATGATGAGGCATATGATGCTTAATTGTTCTATTTTAAGAAATTGTGCTGCTGTTTAAACAGTAAAACTTTACAGCCTACCCGGTACACAGAGAACAGTTACAACTTTATATCCTGATAGAAATAGTTTTGTTATGGGCCAGTTACAAACAACACTGAGCTATGTTTGTAGACACTGGATAGCTGTATTCATGATGATCCTGCCAAATGACATGAAGCCACTTCTTAAAGGACTACAGCAACAACTACGACCCAGTGAAGGTACGTCTTGTCTCTGAGAGAGATGATCTGTCGTTTCAATCTGGGGACCATCTCGGACAGATAATCTGGCTGTCAGTCTCACACATGGGGACCATCTCAGACAGATAAGCTAGCTGTCAGTCTTGCACCTGGGGACCATCTCAAAAGAGATAATCTAGCTGTCAGTCTCACACCTGGGGACCATCTCAGAGAGATAATCTGGCTATCAGTCTCTCACATGGGGACCAACTCAGAGAGACAATCCGGCTGTCAGTCTCGCACCTGGGGACCATCTCAGAAAGATAATCTGGCTGTCGTTTTTGCACCTGGGGACCATCTCAAAAGAGATAATCTGGCTGTCCATCTCACACCTGGGGACCATCTCAGAGAGATAATCTGGCTGTCAGTCTCCACAACTGGGGACCATCTCAGAGAGATAATCTGGCTGTCAGTCTCCCAACTCGGGGCCATCTCAGAGAGATAATCTGGCTGTCAGTCTCACACATGGGGACCATCTCAGACGAGATAGTCTGACTGTCAGTCTCACACATGGGGACCATCTCAGACAGATAGCCTGGCTGTCAGTCTCACACCTGGGGACCATCTCAGAGAGATAATCTGGCTGTCAGTCTCACACCTGGGGACTATCTCAGAGAGATAATCTGGCTGTCAGTCTCACACATGGAGACCATCTCAGAGAGATAATCTGGCTGTCAGTCTCACACCTGGAGACTATCTCAGAGAGATAATCTGGCCGTCAGTCTCGCACCTGGGGACCATCTCAGAGAGATAATCTGGGGTCCCTGTCACCACAGTGATGATCCCATGATAAACCTATCATTAAACACACATATAGCCGCTGTTAAATAGAAGTAACTACCTGTAGTTGTGTTTCCTCTGGCCACAGAACTCTGTCCAACTGATGATGTGTTAAAATACCAAATGCAATTATGTAAAGTTACTTACTTCTGCAGCTACAGATTTAGTTGCCACCTGTTGGAGAAATAAAGAAACTGTAGATTGGGGAGTAAGTCTTGGATGACTTCTCACTCACTCACTCACTCACTCACTCACTCACTCACTCACTCACTCACTCACTCACTCACTCACTCACTCACTCACTCAAACACTCAAACACTCAAACACTCAAAACACTCAAACATTCAAACACTAAGCAGGCAGTCGTTGGGACCGTCAGTGACATCCTGACATGTCCCGCCACCTTTCTAAATCTTTTCCAGCATCTTGAAGGTGTCGTAATGGTCCATGTCTACAGTAATGGCCCACATCTGCTGTAATAGTCCACATCTGCTGTAATGGTCCATGTCTGCAGTAATGGTCCATGTCTGGTGAAACGGTCCATGCAAGCTGTAATGGTCCATCTCAGCTATAATGGTCTGCTGTAATGGTCCATGTCTCACAAGTGGACAGGTGATAGAACAGCTTCCATGTGGCGTGTGTGAAAAGCTTCACCTTTGCAACAACCTGTGAGCAGGATTTGTCCACACTGTGGTCTGTGAACTGTGAACCTACTGGGTGAGCGGCAAATCCTCAAAAAGTGCATTATTTTAGGAGTTTAAATGGCCCTCCTTACACACACCCAAATGTTATATCATTGGAAAGTCCTGCATCACCCCAACACGATTAGAGTCGTAGAGTTGCCAAGTGGTGCAGTAAGCGTTAATCTGAGGTTAAACAAGGTCACATTAAAGCAATCAATTTTAGAAATTGGATGCTTTTGAATACTTCTCGATATTAACATGGCTGAGTAGCTATTTATACTATTAAAAATGGCCAAGCCATATATTGTTGGAATGTGTTGTGTGTGAACTGTGAACCTACTCTCCACTGCCTCAGTGGAATGTGTTGTGTGTGAACTGTGAACCTACTCTCCACTGCCTCAGTGGAATGTGTTGTCTGTGAACTGTGAACCTACTCTCCACTGCCTCAGTGGAATGTGTTGTCTGTGAACTGTGAACCTACACTCCACTGCCTCAGTGGAATGTGTTGTCTGTGAACTGTGAACCTACTCTCCACTGCCTCAGTGGAGTGTGTTGTCTGTGAACTGTGAACCTACACTCCACTGCCTCAGTGGAATGTGTTGTCTGTGAACTGTGAACCTACTCTCCACTGCCTCAGTGGAATGTGTTGTCTGTGAACTGTGAACCTACACTCCACTGCCTCAGTGGAATGTGTTGTCTGTGAACTGTGAACCTACTCTCCACTGCCTCAGTGGAGTGTGTTGTCTGTGAACTGTGAACCTACACTCCACTGCCTCAGTGGAATGTGTTGTCTGTGAACTGTGAACCTACTCTCCACTGCCTCAGTGCAATGTGTGTCAGAAAGATGTCTTGTTGGTACTGCAGAATTTGGACAGAGCCGTGCAGTGACGCGTCACATTGTCAGTGATGCTCTACGACTGTGTAAGAGTCTGGGAGCGACACAAAGGTAAGATCACTGACTCTCTTCATGAACTCTGTTCGTTGTACTCACTGTGAGAAGCCCATACATGATTAAGGTTTGTAACCACTTGCCCAAGGGCCCAAGAGATTTGAAAAGTTACTGGCCTGCCAAAAATGTTACTGGCCTGACCAAAATGTTACTGGCCTGCCCAAAATATTACTGGCCTGCCCAAAAAGTTACTGGCCTGCCCAAAATGATACTGGCCTGCCCAAAATGTTACAGGCATGCCCAAAATGTTACTGGCATGCCCAAAATGTTACTGGCCTGCCCAACACGTCACTGGCCTGCCCACAATGTTACTGGCCTGCCCAAAATGTTACTGGCCTGCCCAAAACATCACTGGCCTGCCCAAAATGTTACTGGCCTGCCCAAAATGTTACTGGCCTGAATACTGTAAACACAGTATGCTTCTACTGTGGTGCCCGTCACTTTACAAGACCAAGGTACAACAGGAGCGATGTCATGCAGACGTTTGAAGGTCTGATGTTGCTTATATTGTTATTTACACAGTTTAAGAAGAGAAAAGAAACAGTTAAAGAGAAGCTGAAGCACTTGACCACTGCCCGAACTTAAGAACATACCATTTAAGGACGTGTGACCATTATTTGATGGGCACTGAGCCACAGTATATTTTAAATACATTTTCAAACTTTGATGCTAGTTCCAGATAACTTTATTTATAGACATTTCTGTGTGAAAACAAGTATGTGGTGCCCAACTTTGTAAAGGTCTGCCAAGGCATGTAAATAGCTACTGTGAAGAAGCTGTAAAGAGCAACTACAAAGTGAAGCTAGCTGAACATCTTTGTCATGTACTTGCTTAATCACTTCAGTCACTTTCTGTGGACACACTTACTTACTCAACAACTCTCAACCAACATTGTCCTCAGATTCAAAGAGATAATGAAGTCACCCATCCAACAACTTACTCTGTTGTCACGGCGATGTTGTCGACAGCCAGCTGGTGACACGTCATCTGTGTCCTCCCCCCACAATATCATTGTGTCACCACCTCAGTGTGTCACTGTGTCAACACCTCAGTGTGTCAACCATGGTGACACTGCAAAGACAAGACATGAGGTAAGATTGAAGACTCATTATGTTATGTGCAGCAGACAGCCAGTGTAATAACTTAGAAGTCACTGTAATCTCTCCTTTTATATATAATAATAATAAATATTAAATTTAATATAGCAACACATCCAATTACAAATTGTTTATTTTGCTTTACAGCCTATCGGTTTTTACGTACATTAAACTCCATTGGAATAATCCTAAAATATAAATACCTATTAGCAGAATACACACAAATACAGTAGTGAAATATATTAAAATAATGTTCTTAAATAAAAAAAGTCTAAGTAGAATAAAACAAATTATTTCGGCTGAATATTTAATAATGAACAAGAAATACCATTAGCACCTGTTTATTTGTGATTGACACCATGACAAATCACTAAAGCTGTAGCCCTTCCAAAGTATTATGCATAAACATTTGAAAGATATAGATTGTATGTAGTAAACAATACAGTTAGTAATATAAATAAATGCATTATTTTGTCTCGTGGTAATTCTCAAAAACTGGGTATGCTTTTTGGGATGATCAGATGTGTTGCTGGATGAGTGTGTAAGCCAGGCAATGTGTTGCTGGATGAGTGTGTAAGGCAGGCAATGTGTTGCTGGATGAGTGTGTAAGGCAGGCAATGTGTTGCTGGATGAGTGTGTAAGCCAGGCAATGTGTTGCTGGATGAGTGTGTAAGCCAAGTAATGTGTTGCTGGATCAGTGTGTAAGCCAGGCAATGTGTTGCTGGATCAGTGTGTAAGCCAGGCAATGTGTTGCTGGATCAATGTGTAAGCCAGACAATGTGTTGCTGGATGAGTGTGTAAGCCAGGCAATGTGTTGCTGGATGAGTGTGTATGCCAGGCAATGTGTTGCTGGATGAGTGTGTAAGGCAGGCAATGTGTTGCTGGATGAGTGTGTAAGCCAGGCAATGTGTTGATGGACGAGTGTGTAAGCTAGGCAATGTGTTGCTGGATGAGTGTGTAAGGCAGGCAATGTGTTGCTGGACGAGTGTGTAAGCCAGGCAATGTGTTGCTGGATCAGTGTGTAAGCCAGGCAATGTGTTGCTGGATCAGTGTGTAAGGCAGGCAATGTGTTGCTCGCTCAGTGTGTAAGCCAGGCAATGTGTTGCTGGATCAGTGTGTAAGGCAGGCAATGTGTTGCTGGATGAGTGTGTAAGCCAGGCAATGTGTTGCTGGATGAGTGTGTAAGCCAGGCAATGTGTTGCTGGATGAGTGTGTAAGCCAGGCAATGTGTTGCTGGATCAGTGTAAGCCAGGCAATGTGTTGCTGGATGAGTGTGTAAGCCAGGCAATGTGTTGCTGGATGAGTGTGTAAGCCAGGCAATGTGTTGCTGGATGAGTGTGTAAGCCAGGCAGTGTTGTATGAGTGTAGCAGGCAATGTGTTGCTGGATGAGTGTGTAAGCCAGGCAATGTGTTGCTGGATGAGTGTGTAGCAGGCAAGTGTTGCTGGATCAGTGTAGCAATGTGTTGCTGGATGAGTGTGTAAGCAGGCAATGTGTTGCTGGATGAGTGTGTAAGCCAGGCAATGTGTTGCTGGATCGAGTGTGTAAGCCAGGCAATGTGTTGCTGGATGAGTGTGTAAGGCAGCAATGTGTTGCTGGATGAGTGTGTAAGCCAGGCAATGTGTTGATGGACGAGTGTGTAAGCCAGGCAATGTGTTGCTGGATGAGTGTGTAAGCCAGGCAATGTGTTGCTGGACGAGTGTGTAAGCCAGGCAATGTGTTGCTGGATGAGTGTGTAAGCCAGGCAATGTGTTGCTGGACGAGTGTGTAAGCCAGGCAATGTGTTGCTGGATCAGTGTGTAAGCCAGGCGATGTGTTGCTGGAGAGTGTGTGGGATTGTGCAGTGTGTAGCAGGCAATGTGTTGCTGGATGAGTGTGTAAGCCAGGCAATGTGTTGCTGGATCGAGTGTGTAAGCCAGGCAATGTGTTGCTGGATGAGTGTGCCAGGAAAGGTTGACATGTGTAAGCCAGGCAATGTGTTGCTGGATCAGTGTGTAAGCCAGGCAATGTGTTGCTGGACGAGTGTGTAAGCCAGGCAATGTGTTGCTGGACAGTGTGTAAGCCAGGCAATGTGTTGCTGGATGAGTGTGTAAGCCAGGCAATGTGTTGCTGGATGAGTGTGTAAGCCAGGCAATGTGTTGCTGGATGAGTGTGTAAGCCAGGCAATGTGTTGCTGGATCAGTGTGTAAGCCAGGCAATGTGTTGCTGGATGAGTGTGTAAGCCAGGCAATGTGTTGCTGGATCAGTGTGTAAGCCAGGCAATGTGTTGCTGGATCAGTGTGTAAGCCAGGCAATGTGTTGCTGGATCGAGTGTGTAAGCCAGGCAATGTGTTGCTGGATGAGTGTGTAAGCCAGGCAATGTGTTGCTGGATCGAGTGTGTAAGCCAGGCAATGTGTTGCTGGATGAGTGTGTAAGCCAGGCAATGTGTTGCTGGATGAGTGTGTAAGCCAGGCAATGTGTTGCTGGATGAGTGTGTAAGCCAGGCAATGTGTTGCTGGATAGTGTGTAAGCCAGGCAATGTGTTGCTGGATGAGTGTGTAAGCCAGGCAATGTGTTGCTGGATGAGTGTGTAAGCCAGGCAATGTGTTGCTGGACGAGTGTGTAAGCCAGGCAATGTGTTGCTGGACGAGTGTGTAAGCTAGGCAGTGTGTTGCTGGATGAGTGTGTAAGCAAGGCAGTGTGTTGCTTTCCCATGAGTCCTCAGACATCCCTGTTCTGCTAACAGTGTCCCTCCAAAGACACCCCCAAGAAGAGGGCAGCGGTGGTTGATAGGGACTGTGGATATGACGTCAGGAAGGTGTTTGTGATCAGTGATGACGTTGACATCAGGAAAAGTGTCAGAGAGACGGACTTGTCAACAGTTCACAGCACATTCGAAACAGTCTGGCGGGCCACAGCACACTTCAGGTGTGTAATATTCATGTGCCGGTGTGTTCACCTTATAGTGAATGTGTTCATATGCCAATGTGTTCACCTTGTAGTGAATGTGTTCACATGCAGTGTGTTCACCTTACAGTAAGTGTGTTCGTGTGCAGTGTGTTTACCTTGCAGTGAGTGTGTTCATGTGCGGTGTGTTCACCTTGCAGTGAGTGTGTTCATGTGCAGTGTGTTCACCTTGCATTGAGTGTTCATGTGCCAGTGTGTTCACCTTGCAGTGAGTGTGTTCATGTGCAGTGTGTTCACCTTGCATTGAGTGTGTTCATGTGCCAGTGTGTTCACCTTGCAGTGAATGTGTTCATGTGCCAGTGTGTTCACCTTGCAGTGAATGTGTTCATGTGCAGTGTGTTCACCTTGCATTGAGTGTGTTCATGTGCCAGTGTGTTCACCTTGCAGTGAGTGTGTTCATGTGCCAGTGTGTTCACCTTGCAGTGAGTGTTCATGTGCCATGTGTTCACCTTGCATTGAGTGTGTTCATGTGCCAGTGTGTTCACCTTGCAGTGAATGTGTTCATGTGCCAGTGTGTTCACCTTGCAGTGAATGTGTTCATGTGCCAGTGTGTTTACCTTGCAGTGAATGTGTTCATGTGCAGTGTGTTCACCTTGCATTGAGTGTGTTCATGTGCTAGTGTGTTCACCTTGCAGTGAGTGTGTTCATGTGCCAGTGTGTTCACCTTGCAGTCAGTGTGTTCATGTGTAGTGTGTTCACCTTGCAGTGAATGTGTTCATGTGCCTGTGTTCATCTTGCAGTGAGTGTGTTCATGTGCCAGTGTGTTCACCTTGTAGTGAATGTGTTCATGTGCAGTGTGTTCGCCTTTCAGTGAGTGTCTACAGAGGAGGTTGTTGGAAGGGAGTGAGGTAGTGGTTGGTCAGCCGTCCAGACAGGAGACAGTCTGCTTCCTTGCCAAGTTCTCCAGCGTACTGAATGCGATCCGTCGAGCCTTCGTAGACAGGTACTGCTCCGTGACATTACTAGCTCCACGAAACTTGCACAAGAACAAACACTTGTTTTTTATTAATTCACTGATCAACATTCTTATTTCTGAAGACTTCTAATTGAAAACTAATTGTGCTATGCTTAAAGATGGCATGTTTATGTGCATCCGTCTGTTGTCACAACTTGCAACCCTTGATTTGTGTTTAGATATACTCTCATGTGAAGTAACAGTGTCACACATACTGAGTCATGTGAAGTAACAGTGTCACACATACTGAGTCATGTGAAGTAACATAGCCACACATACTGAGTCATGTGAAATTAGTGTCACACATACTGAGTCATGTGAAATAAGTGTCACACATACTGAGTCGTGAACTTACAGTGTCACATATACTGAGTCATGTGAAGTCACAGTGTCATACATACTGAGTCATGTGAAGCCACAGTGTCACATATACTGAGTCATGTGAAGCCATAGTGTCACATAAACTGAGTCATGTGAAGTCACAGTGTCACATATACTGAGTCATGTGAAGTCACATTGGCATACATACTGAGTCATGTGAAGTAACAGAGTCACACATACTGAGTCATGTGAAGTCACAGTGTCACACATACTGAGTCATGTGAAGTCACATTGTCACTTATATTGAGTCATGTGTCACATATACTGAGTGATGATGTAACAGTGCCAAAGGTACTGAGTGATGTGAAGTAACAGTGCCACACACACTGAGTCATGTGAAGTCACAGTGTCACACATACTGAGTCATGTGAAGTAACAGTGTCACACATACTGAGTCATGTGAAGTCACATTGTCATACATACTGAGTCATATGAAGTCACATTGTCACACATACTGAGTCATGTGAAGTCACAGTGTCACACATACTGAGTCATGTGAAGTAACATTGCCACCTGTACTGAGTCATGTGTCACACATACTGAGTCATGATGTAACAGTGCCAAAGGTACTATGTCATGTGTAGTAACAGTGTCACACACACTGAGTCATGTGAAGTCACAGTGTCACACATACTGAGTCGTGTAGCAACAGTGTCACACATACTGAGTCATGATGTAACAGTGCCAAAGGTACTGAGTGACAGTAACAGTGTTACACATTGTTCAGTAACAGGATCACATGTACTGAGTCGTGAACTTGTCAAGTATCACTGCCACAATATTATAGTCATGCGTGTGTTTGTTACAGTATTGAGGGTGTGCAGTGTTGTATTCATGCGTGTGTGTTACAGTGTTGAGGCCGTGCAATGTTGTAGTCATGTGTGTGTTTATTACAGTATTGAGGCCGTGCAATGTTGTAGTCATGTGTGTGTGTGTTCCAGTGTTGAGGCCGTGCAATGTTGTAGTCATGTGTGTGTGTGTTCCAGTGTTGAGGCCGTGCAGTGTTGTAGTCATGTGTGTGTGTGTTCCAGTGTTGAGGCCGTGCAATGTTGTAGTCATGTGTGTGTGTGTTCCAGTGTTGAGGCCGTGCAATGTTGTAGTCATGTGTGTGTGTGTTCCAGTGTTGAGGCCGTGCAATGTTGTAGTCATGTGTGTGTGTGTTCCAGTGTTGAGGCCGTGCAGTGTTGTAGTCATGCATGTTTGTGTTACAGTGTTGAGGTCATACAGTGTTGTAGTCATGTGTGTGTGTGCGTGTGCGTGTGTGTGCGTGTGCGTGTGTGTGTGTGTGTGTGTGTTACAGTGTTGTAGTCATGCATGTGCGTGTTACGGTGTTGAGGTCGTGTAGTGTTGCAGTCATGCATGTGTGACAGTGTGTTACAGTGTTGAGGCCGTGCAGTGTTGTATTCAGGCGTGTGTGTTACAGTGTTGAGGCGTGCAGTGTTGTAGTCATGCGTGTGTTTGTTACAGTGTTGAGGTCATGCAGTGTTGTAGTCATGCGTGTGTGTATGTTACAGTGTTGAGGCCGTGCAGTGTTGTAGTCATGCGTGTGTTTGTTACAGTGTTGAGGCTCATGCAGTGTTGTAGTCATGCGTGTGTGTATGTTACAGTGTTGAGGCCGTGCAGTGTTGTAGTCATGCGTGTGTGTATTACAGTGTTGAGGCCGTGCAGTGTTGTAGTCACGCGTGTGTGTTCCAGTGTTGAGGCCGTGCACTGTGTGGGGTCCACACCAGCCTTCTCCCAACTGGCCCAGGCCCTCAATGTCTTCTTTGAACAGTTGGAAGTCCAGGTGAGATACAGTGCAGACAGTTGATGACATTAAACAGGTGTATGACAGCATTCTGTGTGTTGTGTGTAGAGGCCTGTAGTCAGATTTTTTGGTCAGTTTTGAAGTAATTGAACGTGAACAGCAGGTCGTGACAGTTATAGCTGTTTTGGCCAGTTTAACTTTTCGTTGACAAACCCATGTCATCTGAATCACTTATTTATGTAATACTTATCCGTTATTTTTATCTGTTCCACTTAAGGTTCGTTTTTGCTGCATCTGTGTATGCAGACAAGTGACTTAGTGTCTTTCTCTTGCAGCAGTGTTTAGTGTCTAGATGATGTCATCTGAATCACTTATTTATGTAATACTTATCCGTTATTTTGATCTGTTGCATTTAAGGTTCGTTTTTGCTGCATCTGTGTACGCAGACAAGTGATGTAGTAACATTTCATGGAGTGTCTTTCTCTTGCAGCAGTGTTTAGTGTCTAGATGAGGTTTACATGTCTAGGTGATGTTTACATGTCTAGGTGTTTACATGTCTAGATTATGTTTACATGTCTAGGTGATGTTTACATGTCTAGATGATGTTTACATGTCTAGGTGATGTTTACATGTCTAGGTGATGTTTACATGTCTAGGTGATGTTTACATGTCTAGATGATGTTTACATGTCTAGGTGATGTTTACATGTCTAGGTGATGTTTACATGTCTAGATGATGTTTACATGTCTAGATGATGTTTACATGTCTAGGTGATGTTTACATGTCTAGATGATGTTTACATGTCTAGATGATGTTTACATGTCTAGGTGATGTTTACATGTCTAGGTGATGTTTACATGTCTAGATGATGTTTACATGTCTAGATGATGTTTACATGTCTAGATGATGTTTACATGTCTAGGTGATGTTTACATGTCTAGATGATGTTTACATGTCTAGGTGATGTTTACATGTCTAGGTGATGTTTACATGTCTAGGTGATGTTTACATGTCTAGGTGATGTTTACATGTCTAGGTGATGTTTACATGTCTAGGTGATGTTTACATGTCTAGATGATGTTTACATGTCTAGATGATGTTTACATGTCTAGATGATGTTTACATGTCTAGATGATGTTTACATGTCTAGATGATGTTTACATGTCTAGTGATGTTTACATGTCTAGATGATGTTTACATGTCTAGGTGATGTTTACATGTCTAGATGATGTTTACATGTCTAGATATGTTTACATGTCTAGTGATGTTTACATGTCTAGATGATGTTTACATGTCTAGATGATGTTTACATGTCTAGATGATTGAGTCGGGAGTGTTTCCTTTTGCAGCCACGTGTCTGCGTGGAGCAGTGTCTGCTCCAGCTCTACTAAGACTAAAGAGGTATTCAGTGTTGCTTGTCCAGATCTCCTCGTTCTACATTTTCTAGTCGAGTTACTGCCAGAGTGTGGATACTGTCACTAATCTAGAGTATCCAGAGTGTGGATACTGTCACTAATCTAGAGTATCCAGTAGTGTGGATACTGTCACTAATCTAGAGTATCCAGAGTGTGGATACTGTCACTAATCTAGAGTATCCAGAGTGTGGATACTGTCACTAATCTAGAGTATCCAGAGTGTGGATACTGTCACTAATCTAGAGTATCCAGAGTGTGGATACTGTCACTAATCTAGAGTATCCAGAGTGTGGATACTGTCACTAATCTAGAGTATCCAGAGTGTGGATACTGTCACTAATCTAGAGTATCCAGTGTGTGGATACTGTCACTAATCTAGAGTATCCAGAGTGTGGATACTGTCACTAATCTAGAGTATCCAGTGTGTGGATACTGTCACTAATCTAGATCGTACTCTCTAGGTGTGTGGATACTGTCACTAATCTAGAGTATCCAGAGTGTGGATACTGTCACTAATCTAGAGTATCCAGAGTGTGGATACTGTCACTAATCTAGAGTATCCAGAGTGTGGATACTGTCACTAATCTAGAGTATCCAGAGTGTGGATACTGGTTCCATTTAATCTAGAGTATCCAGAGTGTGGATACTGTCACTAATCTAGAGTATCCAGAGTGTGGATACTGTCACTAATCTAGAGTATCCAGAGTGTGGATACTGTCACTAATCTAGAGTATCCAGTGTGTGGATACTGTCACTAATCTAGAGTATCCAGGTGTGGATACTGTCACTAATCTAGAGTATCCAGAGTGTGGATACTGTCACTAATCTAGAGTATCCAGTGTGTGGATACTGTCACTAATCTAGAGTATCCAGTGTGTGGATACTGTCACTAATCTAGAGTATCCAGTGTGTGGATACTGTCACTAATCTAGAGTATCCAGAGTGTGGATACTGTCACTAATCTAGAGTATCCAGAGTGTGGATACTGTCACTAATCTAGAGTATCCAGAGTGTGGATACTGTCACTAATCTAGAGTATCCAGAGTGTGGATACTGTCACTAATCTAGAGTATCCAGAGTGTGGATACTGTCACTAATCTAGAGTATCCAGAGTGTGGATACTGTCACTAATCTAGAGTATCCAGAGTGTGGATACTGTCACTAATCTAGAGTATCCAGAGTGTGGATACTGTCACTAATCTAGAGTATCCAGAGTGTGGATACTGTCACTAATCTAGAGTATCCAGGTGTGGATACTGTCACTAATCTAGAGTATCCAGAGTGTGGATACTGTCACTAATCTAGAGTATCCAGAGTGTGGATACTGTCACTAATCTAGAGTATCCAGAGTGTGGATACTGTCACTAATCTAGAGTATCCAGAGTGTGGATACTGTCACTAATCTAGAGTATCCAGAGTGTGGATACTGTCACTAATCTAGAGTATCCAGAGTGTGGATACTATCACTAATCTAGAGTATCCAGAGTGTGGATACTGTCACTAATCTAGAGTATCCAGAGTGTGGATACTGTCACTAATCTAGAGTATCCAGAGTGTGGATACTGTCACTAATCTAGAGTATCCAGAGTGTGGATACTGTCACTAATCTAGAGTATCCAGAGTGTGGATACTGTCACTAATCTAGAGTATCCAGAGTGTGGATACTGTCACTAATCTAGAGTATCCAGAGTGTGGATACTGTCACTAATCTAGAGTATCCAGAGTGTGGATACTGTCACTAATCTAGAGTATCCAGAGTGTGGATACTATCACTAATCTAGAGTATCCAGAGTGTGGATACTATCACTAATCTAGAGTATCCAGAGTGTGGATACTATCACTAATCTAGAGTATCCAGAGTGTGGATACTGTCACTAATCTAGAGTATCCAGAGTGTGGATACTGTCACTAATCTAGAGTATCCAGAGTGTGGATACTGTCACTAATCTAGAGTATCCAGAGTGTGGATACTGTCACTAATCTAGAGTATCCAGGTGTGGATACTGTCACTAATCTAGAGTATCCAGAGTGTGGATACTGTCACTAATCTAGAGTATCCAGAGTGTGGATACTGTCACTAATCTAGAGTATCCAGAGTGTGGATACTGTCACTAATCTAGAGTATCCAGAGTGTGGATACTGTCACTAATCTAGAGTATCCAGAGTGTGGATACTGTCACTAATCTAGAGTATCCAGAGTGTGGATACTGTCACTAATCTAGAGTATCCAGAGTGTGGATACTGTCACTAATCTAGAGTATCCAGAGTGTGGATACTATCACTAATCTAGAGTATCCAGAGTGTGGATACTGTCACTAATCTAGAGTATCCAGAGTGTGGATACTATCACTAATCTAGAGTATCCAGAGTATGAATGCTATCACTAATCTAGAGTATCCAGAGTATGGATGCTATCACTAATCTAGAGTATCCAGAGTGTGGATACTGTCACTAATCTAGAGTATCCAGAGTGTGGATACTGTCACTAATCTAGAGTATCCAGAGTGTGGATACTATCACTAATCTAGAGTATCCAGAGTGTGGATACTGTCACTAATCTAGAGTATCCAGAGTGTGGATACTATCACTAATCTAGAGTATCCAGAGTATGAATGCTATCACTAATCTAGAGTATCCAGAGTATGGATGCTATCACTAATCTAGAGTATCCAGAGTGTGGATACTATCACTAATCTAGAGTATCCAGAGTGTGGATACTGTCACTAATCTAGAGTATCCAGTGTGTGGATACTGTCACTAATCTAGAGTATCCAGAGTGTGGATACTATCACTAATCTAGAGTATCCAGAGTGTGGATACTGTCACTAATCTAGAGTATCCAGAGTGTGGATACTGTCACTAATCTAGAGTATCCAGAGTGTGGATACTGTCACTAATCTAGAGTATCCAAAGTGTGGATACTATCACTAATCTAGAGTATCCAGAGTGTGGATACTATCACTAATCTAGAGTATCCAGAGTGTGGATACTGTCACTAATCTAGAGTATCCAGAGTGTGGATACTATCACTAATCTAGAGTATCCAGAGTGTGGATACTGTCACTAATCTAGAGTATCCAGAGTGTGGATACTATCACTAATCTAGAGTATCCAGAGTGTGGATACTGTCACTAATCTAGAGTATCCAGAGTATGAATGCTATCACTAATCTGCACAGTCAGTTCAATAAAACAAAGCATGTTTCTGTTATATTCATCAAACGAATGATCTATAATAGTTAAATGTGATGACTTGTGTAAGTATACTTTTGAAATTTATTTACTAAAAACTATACTGCCCATTTTTCATTTGGATTGATCCAACAAAACTTATTAGATGATTTATTGATTTGTTATTCAGCCTGGGGCCAATTCTGTTTTGTAATTGGATTTGACTTAATTCTAGTTCTGGAATCTGAATTGATTTTAGAAAGTTAATTGCAGAACATGCATTTCAGTGTGTCGTAGCGGCCTGAGCCAGTGAAATGAACTAATTCGAGTGACTTTGATTAAACAACAGAGAAGTTTGTAGTCCTGTCGTTACGTAATTAAATATGATGGTGAACACGTTTGCAGTTATAAATAAAACTGTGTTAAAGCAAACTTAAATTAAATATTTCTATTGGATTTTAACATTTAAAGATTTTAAATTGACTTTTGGAATAGAATTGGATTTGAATTGACAAGGTACAACTGACTGCGTCTGTGGAGCGCTGTAGGTCAGTGAGTAGCGTATCAGACCGTCAGTCAAAAGGTGCCAGGTTCAAATGCTGTAACAAACCTTAGGCAAGTTCCTTCTCTCTCTGTTGCTCAAGTTCACCCAGTTGTATGGATGAGTGGCTGTCTGTAGGTGATATTTGCTTACATAAAATTATGGTATTAAAACAACTAATGGCTGAATGCATTCCAAAGAAGTAGAGATGGTGTTTGATTGAACAGGTCTGCCACAGGTGTAAAGTGTTATGAATAGTCCTAAGGATACTGTGACGTATAATAGCTTACCTTTTTACCTGTGGTTGTGTGTGTGGTGTTTCTAGGCAACTTCTACACAATGCCCTTGACCAACTGGAACAGTTTATACTGACCACTGACCAATGCCGGACACTGCTGACCGCCTCGGAACTGTCCACGTTCCAAGACCACTGCCATGCCATGGCCGGTGTCACGTGATCCTGTGCCTTCTGTCACCTCAGGAATGGATGAAATTGTATATATTCACGAGTGATATTTCCCGCAAATTGTTATGTATGTCATATATATTAATGTGCATACAGCCATGACATTGGCTGGTTTCCTGTGATATTTGTATGAAATAATTGCAGATGTGCTGATAACATGTGAGCCAGCATCTCACATGTCACAGTTGATGTAACTTGTCCAAGAACTATGCAAATACTGGGAAAAGTAACATAGCAGTTGTTATGTGTATATCATGTTATACATTTACCGGTATCTTGATGGATTATACATTATTTTTCATTATATTCTGATAGCAAGAATGTGCTTCAGTAAATTGTTTTATGACTATGCCACATTGTGTGTGGAGGGGAGGTGTGTGCTGTGCTGTGCGTGCGTGTGCGTGCGTGCGTGCGTGCGTGCGTGCGTGCTGTGCGTGCGTGCGTGGTGTGTGTAAATGTGTGTGGGTGAGGGTGTGTGTGTGAGGGTGTGTATGTGTGTATGTATGTGTGTGCATGTGTGTGTGTGTGTGCGTGAGTGTGCACATGACTGTCTGTGTGTGTGTGTGTGTTTGTGTGTGTGTGTGTGTGAGGGGGGGTGTATGTATGTGTGTGTATATGTGTGTGTATGTATGTGTGTGTATGTATGTGTGTGCATGTGTGGTGTGTGTGTGTGTGTGTGTGTGTGTGGTGTGTGTGTGTGTGTGTGTGCGTGAGTGTGCATGAGTGAGTGAGTGTGCACATGACTGTCTGTTTGTGTGTGTATGTTTGTGTGTATGTGTGTGTATATGTGTGTGTACATATGTGTGTGTATGTATATGTGTGCGTGAGTGTGCATGAGTGAGTGTGTGTGCACATGACTGTCTATGTGTGTTTGTGTGTGTGCAAGTGTTGTCTTTGTGTGAGTGAGCGAGCGAGCGACGAACGAGTAAGTGTGTGAGTGAGTGAGTGAGTGAGTGAGTGAGTGAGTGAGTGAGTGAGTGAGTGAGTGAGTGAGTGAGTGAGTGGTGAGTGAGTGAGTGGTGGTGAGTGAGTGAGTGAGTGAGTGAGTGAGTGAGTGAGTGAGTGAGTGAGTGAGTGCATGCTTAGTATTAACTAAATCATATCAGGATTATCCACATTTAGCAATTCATTCAATATATATGTGTGATTTAATATATATATATATATATATATATTACACTCCTAATTGCAGCATACGCAGACATCTGTTTTTATGCAGAACACGGCCGGTCTACATTAAACATTTGACATTTGTGACAGTAATTATAAGTTATATTAAAAATTGTTGCTGTGTTACCATAAATGTTACAATATGACTACCAGGTAATTGTACCAAAATAAATATTATTTTGTGATTTTGAGAGCACTGTATTTGGAGGTCGCATATCCTCATAATGGAAGGATCTGCATAAGCTGCATTTAGGATATATATATATATATATATATATATATATTTGCATTATATTATCTTGTCATTTTGTGTCATGCATTATAGGCTGATAGTACAGTCGTGCACTAGTGATTATGTCGGTCCATTAGCAGTAGACAGAACGTGTTATCTAGTCAGTCACACCCTATTTTTGTATCATTTCATTCCATGGTATAAATGTCATCTCTACACTATTGGTAGTTCTATTTCTAGGTCTCCACCAGGTGTCTTAACATGGGTTCCTTATCACATAACATTGGTGGTTTCTTTTTGGGAGCTTTGGTCTGTTCGGTTCTTGTAGTGCCTCGGTGAGGTTGGTGAGTTCGGTGAGATCGGTGAGATCGGTGAGATCGGTGAGATCGGTGAGATCGGTGAGATCAGTTAGCTACTTCAGCTTGAGACATGTCTTTATGCAGGTTTAAAGGGAGGAGGCCAGCCTGTCTCCCCAGAATTGGCAAAGCAGTAATTTATAATGGGAAGTCTGCTGTCTAAAACGTGGGAAACTTAAACATCAAAGGGTATTGCGGTTAGCTCTGCATTATTGCAAATCTTCAACATGCATGGTAGTATTAAATGAAAACAATTAAACCAAGGAGGTGGCACCCTCACTTGAGACCTGTGTAATGTTGTGTCTGCTCACTGCTGTCGTCCTGGTGCAAACATGTTAGTTTAATGTTAGGGAGACTTGTCTTGATGATGGTTTCAGTCTGACATGTGTCCAAGTTACAGCAAACTGTTCATGTTGTTGTTGAGGATTGTTATATTTATTTGCACTGTCTTTAAGTGGATCAACGATCTTTCCAATCGTGCATTAGATATGTCTGTGTTCTTTGTCCCTCTGCTGTCTCTGTCTGCCTCTGCTGTCTCTGTCTGCCTCTGTCTGCCTCTGTACTCCTTGCTACTGCTTTGGTGTATCATGTGTTACTAACATTCAGGAGTTGTGTCTTCAATGTAGGCCTCCAGACAGTCCATTGGTCTGTTAATGCATGTCTGCATTTATTCATACATATGTCTATATACATATGTTTATACATGGATGTCTATGCATATGTCTGTGTCGGTACATCTTTCTGTTTGCAATTAATCATAAATCTGTCTGTCTGTTCATACCTAATGTATGTCTAGTGATTGTCTAAGTTCATACATATGTCTGTATGTTTACCCATCTTTCCATCCATGTCTGTAATTACATTTGCATATCTGCTTCTGTAAGTCTCCATGTTTTCATTTGTCTGCATATTCATGTATCTGTTTGTTTGTTGATAAACTGTTTGATTGTGTACTTTATTTGTTTATACATGTGTCTGTTCAAACATTTGTCTATGTTTGTGCATATGTGAATGTTTGTACAGCTGAGTGTACTGCATGTTTTTCTTCCTGTTTTTGTGCATCTGCCCGAGTCTGTACATCCATACGCATTTCTTTCTTTGTAATACCTGTATTACATATGTCTTTGTGTATATGTGTGTGTTTCTGCACCTCGGTCTGTGTTTGTGCATCTGTGTGTGTAAGTGTGCGTACCTGTGTTTGGTTTATCCATGTGTCTGTGTTTCTGTGCATCTGTCTGTGTTGTTTTATGTATTTGTTTATTTGTGCATCTGTCTGTTTTTCATGCATGCAAGGTATCTGTGGTTGTGCATCTGTCTGTGTTTATTTGTGCATGTCTGCCTTTATTTATGCTTTAAGTTTGTTTATATATTTGTCTATGTATGTGCATGCATTCATCTGTTTGTGTATCTGTCTGTGTTTATTTGTGCTTAAAGTTTGTTTGTTTATGTTTCTGTCTGTATGTGCACGCATTCATCTGTTTGTGTATTGTCTGTGTCAGTTTGTAAATTTCTTTGTGACTGTCTATATTTGTTTGTGCATCAGTCCGTGCTTATGCCTATATCTGAGTCTATTCATACAGTTTACCATCATACATCTGCACTTGTGCTTCTGTCTGTGTTTGTTTTTCATTGTTTGTGCATGTATGTGTTTGTTTATGCATCGGTCTGTGCGTGTGTTTGTGCATCTGCCTTAAATCAGTGACTCTGCATGTGTTTGTTTTTGTCCGTGTTCATTTATATATCTGTCTGTTTGTTCAGCTGTCTGTCAGTTCATGCATCTAATGCATATAATATATATATATATATACAATAAATTATATATACATGTATAAGATGCTCAACACAGCCTACAGTATATATATATATATATCATATATATATATATATTATATATATAAAATGATATATATACAATAGGCTGTGTGTTGAGCATCTTATACATGTATATATATATATTCCTAGCTAATTGTTTCAAAATCTCTTGGGTGCATTGTTTTGTTCACATTGCCAGATTCCTGCGCTACTTTGAACAGCTCCGTTAAATAACTTGTCGGTTGCTCACGGTGTCTGTGTCTCCTGTGTCACTTGTGTTGACACTTAGTCATTGACACTTAGTTGTTGACACCTAGTCGTTGACACTTAAACTTAGTGACACCTGCTTCTGTTCTTTAACTTGTTTTTGCTCGGTCTCGTCTCTGTTGTTTCCATGGTGCTTTACACGGGTCGACTGCTGCGGTAAATCTTTGGGATGCGAGTTCTCCACGGTAGAGCTATAATTATAGCCATGTATTACTGACTGCTTCATTTTGTATGCGTGTTTCCAGCGTATATGATCAATTTCTGTGTTCTACTCACTAAATATTAGATCGACTTCATTGATTCCATGAAGAAGTAGAACTGAGTATGACCTTATTTTGTTGCTGTTGAATGTTATTGTTTTGTTACGATTGTGAATAAAGACAACTTATGATATGTTTCGTATTGCGATTAGTCTAGCATAATTATTATAAGTTTGTATTGTTTGTAGGAAAGACTCGTCGACATAACTAGCATCGACGTCCAAGATCGATGTAATATTTATGCATGCGTGCGTGCGAGCGTGCGTGCGAGCGAGCGAGCGTGCGTGCGAGCGTGTGTGTGTGTCCTAAATGTCAATCGTAGACAAGTGTGCTCTTGTGCCGAGCTACACTTGCGTTTTAACAAGTTCAACAGGTTGCTCTACGTTATATACTTATATTACATGTGACGTGCACGCGTTAGTATGTGCATACGTCAGCATTGTAGTAATATAATAGTAGTACAGACTATAAGACTATAGTAATCCGATATTCTCTCAGTCTCGTTATGCAAAGCGCGCTGTTGTGGTGGTCCCAGATATCGGCCGATCCGAGATTCGACAAAACGCTTACCCCGCATGCGCGCGCAAACGCAGTCCCCTTTTATCTGCTCTGATGTAGTGTTGAAGACATACGTCACGCCCGGACCGAGTTTCCTCAAAACGCTTACCGCGCATGCATTTTTATCTCAAACTTGGGAATACCAATCATGTTGGAATACTTGATGTAGGACTAACGGAAACTAATAACGCAGAATCCATGCATGCTACCGCTGCGGTCCCAGATTCGGCAGATTCGTGCCGATTCTGGGACCACCACATTTGTTGCGTGATGTGCGTTTGTATGTATATATGTGTGCATGCGTGCGTTACGTCGTTCGTATTTCTGGGACAAACTGAATTTCGCTTGCTGCTATTTTACTTATGGAAAGGGACAGAAATGGGTAATCTTATACTTAACTGGCCTAAATTATTACGGCCTTTTAAAACCGTTTTTTTCCAATGTCATAATTAAATGGCCCGTCACGGCAACCTTATCACACACAGAATAGGGCAGAGCATCTGATTGGCTCTCAGGCCGAATTGGTAATAATAGCTTAACTAAGGATACCGCTTTATCAATTAATACTATTCAAACTATTTAAAATTGAAATTGTTTGGGTGAGTTAGTAAAGTAGAAAATGTGGGTGATAATTTATGTAATATTATTTTATAAACACAACGCCACACAGAAAACGTGCCTTGACGTGTATGGTTGGGTCGACTATGTGATAGTTACAATGTATTACATTACACTGGCGGTTGCATAGCAACCAATAGTGACGTAGGCATATATGCATGAAACGTTAGACTTGTTTGGTTCCGTTCAATACGTCATAGTTATAATGTATTACTTTGTTGGTATCATATTGTCATGTTATCTAATTTTGCACAGCACCGTTTGATGGACTTGTTGATGGTGATGGTGTTGGTGTTGGTGTTGGTGTTGGTGTTGGTGTTGGTGTTGGTGTTGGTGTTGGTGTTGGTGTTGGTGTTGGTGTTGGTTTTGGTGTTATTGCTTAAAGTCCAGGGTATATTATATAACACGTGTTTTGTTGGGCGTTTCGACAACTAACGACAAATGCACACTGCCCAACAAATGTTATTATCACTGCTGCGATCCTAGCATAGCTTAATTACGCATGCACACCTTTTTATCCCATGTGTGCGAATCTTTTTTATTTTATTTATTTATTATTATTAATTAAAATATTTATTTGTATATTTTTTGTTTTTGAAATAAAACATAATTCTCGTGTGCAACTGCAACACACAACCACAGACCGTTAGACGTAAATATACATTTTATTTAAACGAAAGTGAGCCGTTTAGCGTATGGAGAGCCGGTCAATTTGTCGGTCACGGTCGTCAGTGACGACGCATCATGCGATTGGTTCGTTGTTACAAAAAAAGGTTTTGTTGTGTTGCTGATCGGCGTACATTAGACTAGTAACATCTCGCAATCTACCCGCGTAAACTAACAACAAAAGGCTGGTCGATACCATTTTCGAATCGGCCAGACCTTTGTTGTGTTGGTCTTTATAACAGTTTTAGGTTCACTATGCCGTAGCTACAATGTATTACTCCGTTGCCATAGCAACCCAGTGTACGCATAAAATATGCATAAACGTTACAACATAAATGTTACAACGTATTACATAGTACTGTTGTTATACTATAGGTTGCATAAATTATGAATACACGGATACGAGAAAATGTGCAGGCCTAGATATGTGCCGGAAATTGTGCCGATCGTGACCTATAGAATTTGATATTTATAAATTTACCGCCATATTGCTCGGAAGTACAAATATATCGTTACAACTGCGCAATTACCTATTTTGATTTTTTTGCTGTCTTCTGTTGTCTGACTCAGTGTACTTCTCTCGCCATGACAAAAACATCGTTCTTTTCTTTATATGTTTCCCAAATTATTCCGTATTTCTTTAATGTCCAAACGTGCATCGTGTAATATTCTCCCTACTACTATATACAGTGTGTATATATATAGTATCCCCGGTTGACTCCGTCTGTTCCTGCCCCCCCCCCGCCCCACGTGGCTGTCCACCAGGGGCGTCGATACGGTTTTTAAAGTGGGGGGCGGGGGCACAATTTATATATATATATATATATATATATATATATATATATATATATATATATAATCTGGAATACATATAACTATTTTTGTAAATATAAAACATAATTCATTGTTTGTCTGGTGCTAATTCTAAAATAAACAAAGGCCTTTATATTATGCTATTTAAAGTAGTTATCTTGGCTACATGTATTTGAAGAAGGGCCATGTCTCACCCCAATCCCTGAAAATTTGGAGGGTAGACTTTGGACCCATAACTGCTTGCCTGATTCACAGAGTGACAAGACGGATTTATGTGCACATAAGTCCGTGGTAACGTACAAGATGCAGAGGTTACAGGGGAGGCTGTGAAGGAGTTCCCAATCCCACCATTTGGCAAATACATTTGTCATCACTCAAATGGGATCAAATTACACAAAGTTCAGAAATCCGCTGGTTCCGCCGTAGGCGATATAAATATCCACCAGGGCGACCAGGCTGCAATCCAAGGGGTGACAGGGCAAACATTTTTTTTATCTTGCCTATTAATATATCAATACAATGGTGCAATGGAGCCCGGCATGATGAATATTTACTGGACTAAAATCAAGTTGCGGCCAACTAAGTAATTTATCTAGTAATTTTCCACTGGGTAGTCGGACGTTTATATCTGAACTCGTATATTAATGTTACTACTAGACCGATGTAGGGGTTTTAAGAGAGGGGAGTGATCAGTCTCGCTATATGCCTGTAAATTTGTTTTTATGAACTGGAAAAATGGGGGGACATTTCCTATGCTGTCCCCCTCCGGCTGAAAAGTGGGGGACGTATTCCCTCGTCCCCCACCGATCGACGCCCATGCCGTGTAGAACTTCCCAATCCTACATTTTGGCAAAGAAATTTGTCGTAACTCAAATGGGAATACGTTACACAAAATGCAGGAATCTGCCAATTCTTTCGTAGGCGATAAGCATCAAGCAGGCGAGGGGTCAAAGTGAAACATAAATTTCATAATTTATAATGTGCTCTATGGCTAGAACCTAATAATATCAACACAAGGATGCAAACTGATAGAGCCCGGCAGCGCTTACATTTTCCGATCGTTATCAACTTTCCGATTGACGTTTCTGCGCATGAGCGGTAAATGTAAAATCACCACGACGATTTTTTGTATAAATGCCACGAGCTATTCGTTAACTCTCCTGTGAAGAGTTGCTTAAAATGTCGTTCAATACAATAACATCTTACGCTTGTTTAAATCACTGTCACGGATTATGGCGCACTATAGTCACTTGATTTACGCTTGCTATCAAACCATGCCGCAAAACTTGTTTGCCTCGTGTTAATTTGCGACAAATAACTTTGCAGAGAGGTTACATATATATATATATATATAAAATATATATATATATATATATATATATATATATATATATATATATATTCTCCACTGTAGTATATATATATCATAAATGCATTGTCCTTTCATGCACATTAATGATTACATTTTATATTTATCGCGCATGCGCAGAAACGTCAATCGGATCGTTTATAACGCCGGAAAAATGTAAGCGCTACACCGACATGATGATTATTTACTAAAGTAAGATTAAGTTGCGCGCTGTGGCCGGGCCCAGCCAAGCAATTTATCTAGTCGATTTTCTAATGGGTGGTCGGAATTTCATATCGCGAGTTTATTGTCTAGCTACTAGTCATATGTAGCGGCTTTTAAGAGAGAGGAGTGGTGAGTCAGGCTACATGCCCCGCCATTTTTCTGAACTGAAACGTGGGGGGGGGGACAATTCCTATGCGTCCCCCGTCCCCCACCGATCGACGCCCGTGCTGTCCACCACGCTACAGTCAGCTGGTCGGCGTACACTGTCTGCTCAGGTACAGCACCTGCAGGCCGTGCAGGTCATTCTGTGGATTAACTGCATCAGGCAAATAGTACGTTTCCTTACCTGACACTAATGTTAACGTAAAATGTCCATTACTTGTTAATTTGTTTGCCACATGCTTGTACCTCTGTTCCGTCCGTCCGTCACATGTCGATTCTCATCTGCGACGTACCTCGCGAGGATGTTTGTTGACATTTGGTGCCAATATACAATGTACACGTATGTACCCTACGGGACATCATACTTACATACAGCCATAACAAATAAATAAATCCGAACTCCGTCATATGTAATTTTGCTGTTGACCACTCTCTTTCCCCATCTTTCTCCATATATAATATAATATAATATAATATAATAATAATATAATATATAATATAATTTTATATATATATATATATATATATATATATATATATATATATATATATATATATATATATATATATATATATAATAATATACATACATATATAATATAATTGTTAAATTTTGTAATTTGAATTCGGTATCGCCTTCAGTTTACAACTTCCGCTCGTAATCGTTGTTGGTCACACTGCTACCTCGATTCTGATTAGTCATTTACGATACTGTCCTTGTTATGTTTGTCCAGACCGTAGTTCCAATGCACTCGGTCCGAGCGACCGTCAGTGCCCAGTAATACCCCTCCGTGTCGTCAGGCGGCGACACTGTCCACCCGATACTGTACTGCCTTGTTTGGCGGGTTGGTCAGGTCGGTGTTTGTCAGGAGGGGTTCGCAATGATTTGCTGCAGGTGATGGTGATTCGTCTCGTAGCATTCACCGTCTTGTGACGACTGAGAGCCGCCAGTTGCACCAGACGCGCGTAGACGACGTCTGTGGACGAAAGGATCGACATCTTACGTTGTACATCTCACTGTATGTAGAGATCTCACTGTAGAGATCTCACTGTAGAGATCTCAGTGTATAGATCTCACTGTACATATCTCAGTGTACAGATCTCACTGTACAGATCTCAGTGTATATATCTCACTGTAGAGATCTCAGTGTACAGATCTCCCTGTACATATCTCACTGTAGATATCTCAGTGTACAGATCTCACTGTACAGATCTCAGTGTATAGATCTCACTGTACAGATCTCAGTGTACATATCTCACTGTACAGATCTCACTGTACATATCTCACTGTACAGATCTCAGTGTACAGATCTCCCTGTACAGATCTCACTGTACAGATCTCACTGTACAGATCTCAGTGGTGTATAGATCTCACTGTAGATATCTCAGTGTACAGATCTCACTGTACAGATCTCAGTGTATAGATCTCACTGTAGAGATCTCAGTGTACATATCTCACTGTACAGATCTCACTGTACAGATCTCACGTACTGTACAGATCTCAGTGTATAGATCTCACTGTAGAGATCTCAGTGTACAGATCTCCCTGTACAGATCTCACTGTAGATATCTCAGTGTACAGATCTCACTGTACAGATCTCAGTGTATAGATCTCACTGTAGAGATCTCAGTGTACATATCTCACTGTACAGATCTCACTGTACAGATCTCACTGTACAGATCTCACTGTACAGATCTCAGTGTATAGATCTCACTGTAGAGATCTCACTGTACATATATCACTGTACAGATCTCACTGTACATATCTCACTGTACATATCTCACTGTACACATCTCACTGTACACATCTCGCTGTACATATATAAGACGCGATAAATGAGCACACAGGTAACAATTAATAATAATAACAATTTACTGTTGACTACATTATTACTATTATTCGTGGTTGACTCTTGCTTACCTCGCGCAGACAAACACAACAACGGCAGCGATGACGACAATGACACAGGCCGTAGTTGACAGACCCGCTGTGAGCGCTGTAACAAAACAACACAGACTAACGCTGGGACCTTTCTGTTGCGAACACTCAGTCATTTCATCATACAGACATTAATATGCAGATATATATATATATATATATATACGCTCGTTCACCAGTTTACGGACAATTCTTTTATTCCACAAAAGGAACATGTTATCGGCGACTGACGGGACATATACGCACGCACGCACGCACGCACGCACGCACGCACGCACGCACGCACGCACGCACGCACGCACGCACGCACACACACACGCACGCAAGAACCCACATATAAAAGTTATGTTATATATATATATATATATATATATATATATATATATATATATATATATATATATATATAACATAACATAACTTTATATATGTGGGTTCTTGCGTGCGTGTGTGTGTGTGTGCGTGCGTGCGTGCGTGCGTGCGTGCGTGCGTGCGTGCGTGCGTGCGTGCCGTATATGTCCCGTCAGTCGCCGATAACATGTTCCTTTTGTGGAATAAAAGAATTGTCCGTAAACTGGTGAACGAGCGTGTTATTTAGGGAGAAGATGACCATAACACAGCTGTGATGACCACAGTGCCATCTAGGACCATAACACAGCAACGAGGACCACAGCGCCGTCTATGACCATAACACAGCTGTGAAGACCACAGTGCCATCTAGGACCATAACACAGCTCTGATGACCACAGTGCCATCTAGGACCATAACACAGCTGTGAAGACCACAGTGCCATCTAGGACCATAGCACAGCAACGAGGACCACAGCGCCGTCTATGACCATAACACAGCTGTGATGACCACAGTGCCATCTAGGACCATAACACAGCAACGAGGACCACAGCGCCGTCTATGACCATAACACAGCTCTGATGACCACAGTGCCATCTAGGACCATAACACAGCTGTGAAGACCACAGTGCCATCTAGGACCATAGCACAGCAACGAGGACCACAGCGCCGTCTATGACCATAACACAGCTGTGATGACCACAGTGCCATCTAGGACCATAACACAGCAACGAGGACCACAGCGCCGTCTATGACCATAACACAGCTGTGAAGACCACAGTGCCATCTAGGACCATAACACAGCTGTGATGACCACAGTGCCGTCTAGGACCATAACACAGCTCTGATGACCACAGTGCCATCTAGGACCATAACACAGCTGTGAAGACCACAGTGCCATCTAGGACCATAACACAGCTCTGATGACCACAGTGCCATCTAGGACCATAACACAGCAACGAGGACCACAGCGCCGTCTATGACCATAACACAGCTGTGAAGACCACAGTGCCATCTAGGACCATAACACAGCTCTGATGACCACAGTGCCATCTAGGACCATAACACAGCTGTGATGATCACAGCGCCGTCTAGGACCATAACACAGCAACGAGGACCACAGCGCCGTCTATGACCATAACACAGCTGTGATGACCACAGTGCCATCTAGGACCATAACACAGCAACGAGGACCACAGCGCCGTCTATGACCATAACACAGCTGTGAAGACCACAGCGCCGTCTATGACCATAACACAGCTGTGATGATCACAGCGCCGTCTAGGACCATAACACAGCTGTGAAGACCACAGTGCCATCTAGGACCATAACACAGCAACGAGGACCACAGCGCCGTCTATGACCATAACACAGCTGTGAAGACCACAGTGCCATCTAGGACCATAACACAGCTCTGATGACCACAGTGCCATCTAGGACCATAACACAGCTGTGAAGACCACAGTGCCATCTAGGACCATAGCACAGCAACGAGGACCACAGCGCCGTCTATGACCATAACACAGCTGTGATGACACAGTGCCATCTAGGACCATAACACAGCTGTGAAGACCACAGTGCCATCTAGGACCATAACACAGCTGTGATGACCACAGTGCCATCTAGGACCATAACACAGCTGTGATGATCACAGCGCCATCTAGGACCATAACACAGCTCTGATGACCACAGTGCCATCTAGGACCATAACACAGCTGTGAAGACCACAGTGCCATCTAGGACCATAGCACAGCAACGAGGACCACAGCGCCGTCTATGACCATAACACAGCTGTGATGACCACAGTGCCATCTAGGACCATAACACAGCTGTGAAGACCACAGTGCCATCTAGGACCATAACACAGCTGTGATGACCACAGTGCCATCTAGGACCATAACACAGCTGTGATGACCACAGCGCCATCTAGGACCATAACACAGCTGTGATGACCACAGTGCCATCTAGGACCATAACACAGCAACGAGGACCACAGCGCCGTCTATGACCATAACACAGCTGTGAAGACCACAGTGCCATCTAGGACCATAACACAGCAACGAGGACCACAGCGCCGTCTATGACCATAACACAGCTGTGATGACCACAGTGCCATCTAGGACCATAACACAGCTCTGATGACCACAGTGCCATCTAGGACCATAACACAGCTGTGATGACCACAGTGCCATCTAGGACCATAACACAGCAACGAGGACCACAGCGCCGTCTATGACCATAACACAGCTGTGAAGACCACAGTGCCATCTAGGACCATAACACAGCAACGAGGACCACAGCGCCGTCTATGACCATAACACAGCTGTGATGACCACAGTGCCATCTAGGACCATAACACAGCTGTGAAGACCACAGTGCCATCTAGGACCATAACACAGCTGTGATGACCACAGTGCCATCTAGGACCATAACACAGCAACGAGGACCACAGCGCCGTCTATGACCATAACACAGCTGTGAAGACCACAGTGCCATCTAGGACCATAACACAGCAACGAGGACCACAGCGCCGTCTATGACCATAACACAGCTGTGATGACCACAGTGCCATCTAGGACCATAACACAGCTGTGAATGACCACAGTGCCATCTAGGACCATAACACAGCTGTGATGACCACAGTGCCATCTAGGACCATAACACAGCTGTGATGACCACAGCGCCGTCTAGGACCATAACACAGCAACGAGGACCACAGCGCCGTCTATGACCATAACACAGCTGTGATGACCACAGTGCCATCTAGGACCATAACACAGCTGTGATGACCACAGTGCCATCTAGGACCATAACACAGCAACGAGGACCACAGCGCCGTCTATGACCATAACACAGCTGTGAAGACCACAGTGCCATCTAGGACCATAACACAGCAACGAGGACCACAGCGCCGTCTATGACCATAACACAGCTGTGATGACCACAGTGCCATCTAGGACCATAACACAGCAACGAGGACCACAGCGCCGTCTATGACCATAACACAGCTGTGAAGACCACAGTGCCATCTAGGACCATAGCACAGCAACGAGGACCACAGCGCCGTCTATGACCATAACACAGCTGTGAAGACCACAGTGCCATCTAGGACCATAACACAGCTGTGATGACCACAGTGCCATCTAGGACCATAACACAGCTGTGAAGACCACAGTGCCATCTAGGACCATAACACAGCAACGAGGACCACAGCGCCGTCTATGACCATAATACAGCTGTGAAGACCACAGTGCCATCTAGGACCATAGCACAGCAACGAGGACCACAGCGCCGTCTATGACCATAACACAGCTGTGAAGACCACAGTGCCATCTAGGACCATAACACAGCTGTGATGACCACAGTGCCATCTAGGACCATAACACAGCTGTGATGACCACAGTGCCATCTAGGACCATAACACAGCAACGAGGACCACAGCGCCGTCTATGACCATAACACAGCTGTGATGACCACAGTGCCATCTAGGACCATAACACAGCTGTGATGACCACAGTGCCATCTAGGACCATAACACAGCTGTGATGACCACAGTGCCATCTAGGACCATAACACAGCTGTGAAGACCACAGTGCCATCTAGGACCATAGCACAGCAACGAGGACCACAGCGCCGTCTATGACCATAACACAGCTGTGAAGACCACAGTGCCATCTAGGACCATAACACAGCTGTGATGACCACAGTGCCATCTAGGACCATAACACAGCTGTGAAGACCACAGTGCCATCTAGGACCATAGCACAGCAACGAGGACCACAGCGCCGTCTATGACCATAACACAGCTGTGAAGACCACAGTGCCATCTAGGACCATAACACAGCTCTGATGACCACAGTGCCATCTAGGACCATAACACAGCTGTGATGACCATAGTGCCATCTAGGACCATAGCACAGCAACGAGGACCACAGCGCCGTCTATGACCATAACACAGCTGTGAAGACCACAGTGCCATCTAGGACCATAACACAGCAACGAGGACCACAGCGCCGTCTATGACCATAACACAGCTGTGATGACCACAGTGCCATCTAGGACCATAACACAGCAACGAGGACCACAGCGCCGTCTATGACCATAACACAGCTGTGAAGACCACAGTGCCATCTAGGACCATAACACAGCTATGAGGACCACAGCGCCGTCTATGACCATAACACAGCTGTGAAGACCACAGTGCCATCTAGGACCATAACACAGCTGTGATGACCACAGCGCCGTCTATGACCATAACACAGCTGTGATGACCACAGTGCCATCTAGGACCATAACACAGCAACGAGGACCACAGCGCCGTCTATGACCATAACACAGCTGTGAAGACCACAGTGCCATCTAGGACCATAACACAGCTGTGAAGACCACAGTGCCATCTATGACCATAACACAGCTGTGAAGACCACAGTGCCATCTAGGACCATAACACAGCTCTGATGACCACAGTGCCATCTATGACCATAACACAGCAACGAGGACCACAGCGCCGCCTATGACCATAACACAGCTGTGAAGACCACAGTGCCATCTAGGACCATAACACAGCAACGAGGACCACAGCGCCATCTATGACCATAACACAGCTGTGAAGACCACAGTGCCATCTAAGACCATAACAGAGCTGTGAAGACCACAGCGCCATCTAGGACCACAACACAGCTGTGAAGACCACAGCGCCATCTAGGACCACAACACAGATGTGATGACCACAGCGCCATCTAAGACCATAACACAGCTGTGAAGACCACAGTGCCATCTAGGATCACAACACAGCCGTGAGGACCATAAACGTTACGACTCGAGAGTACAAAAACCCTTTGAGGGAAAGGAAGATTAGAGAAGACACAGAAGATTGGAGAAGACCGAGAGACTGTCACACGTCGGACACCGCCTGCGTTAAACGACTGGTGAGAGAAGAGTACAATACTAGTGACGTGAGTAGGAAATGTAAACGGATGGATGGATGACACAAAAGTCATACCCGTTGTGTCTGTGTGATCTGTGAACGGTGTAGAGGATCCTGACTGTCACCAGGAGTCGGCATCGACTGAACGGCCGAAAGTGACTAGGTGAGATTCACTGGAGCGAAGTGAAGTAGATTCATAAGTGAAGTGTGTTAGTGATCAGTTGATGTGTTTCCAGATGTCACTGTTCAGACCCAACTTCACGGGCGTATTTGACAAGGTTGTTTAGGTAATGTAAAATGTGTATAACATGTGTTTGTGTGAACTTGCTGCTGTTCCATGAAAGTCTTACCAGTCTTTCTTTGACGATCTGAGTCACTGCCAGAGCTTGAGGTAGTACCAGAGGCGGCTGCAATGACACATGTACATTGTGAACACACGCATATCGTCACTTAATACATTGTCTTTTAGACTTGTAAAAATTAATGCAATTAAGTGTTGTTCTGAGCACTGACAGTAATCTTAGCAAACACAGGTGAATCCGAACAACTCGAGGGGTATTGCATCATAAGAGAACATCACTAGCAAAACAGATACCGAGAATGGGCCGATGAGTGAATGAGTGAGTGAGTGGGTGGGTGGGTGGGTGGGTGAATGAGTGTGAGAGAGTGAGTGGGTGGGTGAGTGAGTGAGTGTGAGAGAGTGATTGAGTGAGTGAGTGAGTGAGTGAGTGAGTGAGTGAGTGAGTGGGTGAGTGTGAGTGAGTGGGTGGGTGAGTGAGTGAGTGTGAGAGAGTGATTGAGTGAGTGAGTGAGTGAGTGAGTGAGTGAGTGAGTGGGTGAGTGTGAGAGAGTGAGTGGGTGGGTGGGTGGGTGAGTGTGAGAGAGAGTGAATGGGCCGATGAGTGAATGAGTGAGTGGGTGGGTGGGTGAATGAGTGTGAGAGAGAGTGAGTGGGTGAGTGGTGGGTGAGTGAGTGAGTGAGTGAGTGAGTGAGTGAGTGAGTGAGTGAGTGAGTGAGTGAGTGGGTGAGTGAGTGAGTGATGAGGTGGAGTGAGTGGTGGTGAGTGAGTGAGTGAGTGTGAGAGATGAGTGAGTAGAGGAGTGAGTGAGTGGTGGGTGGAGTGAGTGAGTGAGTGTGAGAGTGAGTGAGTGAGTGGGTGAGTGAGTGAGTGTACCGAACCGATACCTCTCCTGATGACATATTGTCCAGTATTAAAATGTTATTTATTAAATTTTATTTATTCAACCGCAATCTCTGCATTAATTGTTGCTGGTGTCTGAATCAAACACTGAAAACCAATCGACAATCCGACAACTGGTTACAATAAATGGCATTTCGTATAGCGTACATTTCTGCGATGATGTCTGCTTGTAATCTAAATATATTTGGCGAATTTCACGAAAATTCATATCTGCGCAGTTACTACTTTTGCTGTAATACGTGGCTAATGCTCTACGTCATTTCACTAAGGCTGATGTTCTCCCGCCACCCCTTCTGTAGTGCATATGGTGCAATGTATTTGTTCGAAAGACGTCACTGATCCTAACACGTGCTACACAAAGACAAGACTAGCCGACACACCTGCAGGCAGCCCACGGGTAGTTGAACATAACTCACACTAGTCGTATCTTCTTTATTCTAGTAGCTTTGTAAGTGTGCTACAAGTGAATAAGGCGTTTACAACAATCACTGTTATCTGTGACTATGGCGTGACTATTTAATAAGACGTTTACAACAATCACTGTTATCTGTGAATATGGCGTGACTATTTAATAAGACGTTTACAACAATCACTGTTATCTGTGAATATGGCGTGACTATTTAATAAGACGTTTACAACAATCACTTATCTATTAATATGGCGTGACTATTTAATAAGACGTTTACAACAATCACTGTTATCTTACTATGGTGTGACTATTTAATAAGACGTTTACAACAATCACTGTTATCTGTGACTATGGCGTGACTATTTAATAAGACGTTTACAACAATCACTGTTATCTGTGAATATGGCGTGACTATTTAATAAGACGTTTACAACAATCACTTATCTATTAATATGGCGTGACTATTTAATAAGACGTTTACAACAATCACTGTTATCTGTGAATATGGCGTGACTATTTAATAAGACGTTTACAACAATCACTGTTATATGTGAATATGGCGTGACTATTTAATAAGACGTTTACAACAATCACTTATCTATTAATATTTTGTGACTATTTAATAAGGCGTTTACAACAATCACTGTTATCTGTGACTATGGCGTGACTATTTAATAAGACGTTTACAACAATCACTGTTATCTGTGAATATGGCGTGACTATTTAATAAGACGTTTACAACAATCACTTATCTATTAATATGGCGTGACTATTTAATAAGACGTTTACAACAATCACTGTTATCTGTGAATATGGCGTGACTATTTAATAAGACGTTTACAACAATCACTTATCTATTAATATGGTGTGACTATTTAATAAGACGTTTACAACAATCACTGTTATCTGTGAATATGGCGTGACTATTTAATAAGACGTTTACAACAATCACTGTTATCTGTGAATATGGCGTGACTATTTAATAAGACGTTTACAACAATCACTGTTATCTGTGAATATGGCGTGACTATTTAATAAGACGTTTACAACAATCACTTATCTATTAATATGGCGTGACTATTTAATAAGACGTTTACAACAATCACTGTTATCTGTGAATATGGCGTGACTATTTAATAAGACGTTTACAACAATCACTTATCTATTAATATGGTGTGACTATTTAATAAGACGTTTACAACAATCACTGTTATCTGTGAATATGGCGTGACTATTTAATAAGACGTTTACAACAATCACTGTTATCTGTGAATATGGCGTGACTATTTAATAAGACGTTTACAACAATCACTGTTATCTGTGAATATGGCGTGACTATTTAATAAGACGTTTACAACAATCACTGTTATCTATTAATATGGGTGACTATTTAATAAGACGTTTACAACAATCACTGTTATCTGTGAATATGGCGTGACTATTTAATAAGACGTTTACAACAATCACTGTTATCTGTGAATATGGCGTGACTATTTAATAAGACGTTTACAACAATCACTTATCTTAATATGTGTGACTATTTAATAAGACGTTTACAACAATCACTGTTATCTGTGAATATGGCGTGACTATTTAATAAGACGTTTACAACAATCACTGTTATCTGTGAATATGGCGTGACTATTTAATAAGACGTTTACAACAATCACTGTTATCTGTGAATATGGCGTGACTATTTAATAAGACGTTTACAACAATCACTTATCTATTAATATTTTGTGACTATTTAATAAGGCGTTTACAACAATCACTGTTATCTGTGACTATGGCGTGACTATTTAATAAGACGTTTACAACAATCACTGTTATCTGTGAATATGGCGTGACTATTTAATAAGACGTTTACAACAATCACTTATCTATTAATATGGCGTGACTATTTAATAAGACGTTTACAACAATCACTGTTATCTGTGAATATGGCGTGACTATTTAATAAGACGTTTACAACAATCACTTATCTATTAATATTTTGTGACTATTTAATAAGACGTTTACAACAATCACTGTTATCTGTGAATATGGCGTGACTATTTAATAAGACGTTTACAACAATCACTGTTATCTGTGAATATGGCGTGACTATTTAATAAGACGTTTACAACAATCACGTTATCTTAATATGGCGTGACTATTTAATAAGACGTTTACAACAATCACTGTTATCTGTGAATATGGCATGACTATTTAATAAGACGTTTACAACAATCACTGTTATCTGTGAATATGGCGTGACTATTTAATAAGACGTTTACAACAATCACTGTTATCTGTGAATATGGCGTGACTATTTAATAAGACGTTTACAACAATCACTGTTATCTGTGAATATGGCGTGACTATTTAATAAGACGTTTACAACAATCACTGTTATCTGTGAATATGGCGTGACTATTTAATAAGACGTTTACAACAATCACTGTTATCTGTGAATATGGCGTGACTATTTAATAAGACGTTTACAACAATCACTTATCTATTAATATTTTGTGACTATTTAATAAGACGTTTACAACAATCACTGTTATCTGTGAATATGGCGTGACTATTTAATAAGACGTTTACAACAATCACTGTTATCTGTGAATATGGCGTGACTATTTAATAAGACGTTTACAACAATCACTTATCTATTAATATGGCGTGACTATTTAATAAGACGTTTACAACAATCCTTATCATTAATATGGCGTGACTATTTAATAAGACGTTTACAACAATCACTGTATCTGTGAATATGGCGTGACTATTTAATAAGACGTTTACAACAATCACTGTTATCTGTGAATATGGCGTGACTATTTAATAAGACGTTTACAACAATCACTTATCTATTAATATGGTGTGACTATTTAATAAGACGTTTACAACAATCACTGTTATCTATGAATATGGTGTGACTATTTAATAAGACGTTTACAAAAATCACTGTTATCTGTGAATATGGCGTGACTATTTAATAAGACGTTTACAACAATCACTGTTATCTGTGAATATGGCGTGACTATTTAATAAGACGTTTACAACAATCACTGTTATCTGTAATATGGCGTGACTATTTAATAAGACGTTTACAACAATCACTTATCTGTGAATATGGTGTGACTATTTAATAAGACGTTTACAACAATCACTGTTATCTGTGAATATGGTGTGACTATTTAATAAGACGTTTACAACAATCACTTATCTATTAATATGGTGTGACTATTTAATAAGACGTTTACAACAATCACTGTTATCTGTGAATATGGTATGACTATTATATAAGACGTTACAACAATCACTGTTATCTATTAATATGGTGTGACTATTTAAGGCGATCAATATATTAAAACTCTGATGTATATTTACAGAAGACCATAAGTTTGGATTTGGGTATTCTATAATAAATAAATAAGTAAGCAATTTGAAATGTTTTATACGGATTGAATGGGATATCTTGGAGAATACAACCACCAAACCCAGATCACCATATATTATTTAGTTCTGGAGTGTTGCAATGTTTAGATTCATGTTCCGTCAATTGGCGGCCATTTTGCTTGTTACCGTGTATGAGGGGCGGCCGAGCAGAAACGTATCAACGTGTTTTACTTAGTGAGACCTTTTTTACAGCTTGGCATAAACAAGTTAGATTAATTGTGCAATAAAATATTATATCTAACTGCCATAGGTTACATACCTTTCGTGGCAATCAAAGTAAACAATTACTGACCAGTTGAGGAGACGGCCGTCAATTTATGATATATAACAATATGTTTTAACACATTTATTTCTACATGTTTGCAGCTGTAAGTTGAACAAACAAAACATGTAATGGCATATGTAATGGTATTACTTATCATCTAAACGCCGTAGTTCCCACACCATAGACTGGAATTTTACTTTCTATGAACACTCGTAACCTAATAGGCGTACAGACTAGGACGAAAACAACAACAACAATAGTAACTGTTAATATACAAATACTACCAATAACTAGGTATTATTCAACGCCATGTGACAATTGATAAAACAACTAAACCAATAATAAATACATGAAGTTATGTTATGTGGCATACGTACGATATTCTTACAAACACGTATAAAGTACACAACAGTAGTTGAACGGAAATGCAAAACAATACCACGGGGGGCGTACTGTATGGGGAATATTATTTCCATGATGTTCATGATATACCTTGTTCTTCAAACTCGAATAATGTGATTCAGACGACAGTAGTTATAGCTGCTGACAACAGACCTGGCAACCATTTCACCAACGTTGTTCTTAAACCCAATTTTGCACGTTAACATAAACTGTGCTCAATTTAACAGTGATCTTGAATACCTGAAAACTGTCAACGTCATGACGCGCCATCTGTCACTGGAGTGTCATGACATGTCAGCGCGACAATGTCACTGGAATGTCATGACATGTCAGCGGGACAATGTCACTGGAATGTCATGACATGTCAGCGGGACAATGTCACTGGAGTGTCATGACGCGCCATCTGTCACTGGAGTGTCATAACATGTCAGCGCGACAATGTCACTGGAATGTCATGACATGTCAGCGGGACAATATCACTGGAATGTCATGACATGTCAGCGGGACAATGTCACTGGAGTGTCATGACATGTCAGCGGGACAATGTCACTGGAGTGTCATGACGCGCCATCGGGACAGTCACTGGAGTGTCATGACGTGTCAGCGGGACAGTCACTGGAGTGTCATGACGTGTCAGCGGGACAGTCACTGGAGTGTCATGACGTGTCAGCGGGACAGTCACTGGAGTGTCATGACGTGTCAGCGGGACATTGTCACTGGAGTGTCATGACGTGTCAGCGGGACAGTCACTGGAGTGTCATGACGTGTCAGCGGGACAGTCACTGGAGTGTCATGACGTGTCAGCGGGACAGTTATTGGAGTGTCATGACGTGTCAGCGGGACATTGTCACTGGAGTGTCATGACGTGTCAGCGGGACAGTCACTGGAGTGTCATGACGTGTCAGCGGGACAGTCACTGGAGTGTCATGACGTGTTAACGGGACAGTCACTGGAGTGTCCTGGGGACGGGGTTCTCGGTATACGGCAACGGTTACTTATGTTTTGAAAAGTCATTAATTTAACAACGGTTTTTGTTTAATTTTGTTCTTAAGAGCTATTTATCTGAGTGAAACAGTCCTCGGTTCTGAAAGGAAAAATGATAGTTGAACAAAATAAACTACACTAGCAGCACGTCACACGGCACACGCACACATCACACGTCACACGTCACACGTCACACGGCACACGGCACACGGCACACGGCACACGGCACACGGCACACGACACACGGCACACGGCACATGGCACACGGACACGCACACGGCACACGGCACACGGCACACGGCACGGCACACGGCACACGCACACGGCACACGGCACACGGCACACGGCACACGGCACACGGCACACGGCACACGGCACACGGCACACGGCACACGGCACACGGCACACGGCACACGGCACACGGCACACGATCACACGACACACGGTCACGTCACACGTCACACGGCACCACGGCAACGTCAGGCACGCACGGACACGCGGCACGCGGCACGCGGCACGCGGCACGCGGCACGCGGCACGCGGCACGCGGCACGCGGCACACGGCATGAACTAACGCAGAGGTCGACTTGTTATAGCGGGAACAAAACAGATGAATAGTTAACAAAGAATCGTACTTTTTAACAATGTTATAAACATTATGCAGTTACTCTGCACAATGCTATACAATCACGCGTCGAATTAACACGCAGTCGTATCGTCGTATCAGTGCAGTACTAACAATAGCAATTAAACATTATGATTTTAAAATGTGTGTGACGTCACAATACTATACAATCACGCGTCGAATTAACACGCAGTCGTATCAGTACAGTAATAACAATAGCAATTAAACATTATGATTCTAAAATGTGTGTGACGTCACAATACTATACAATCACGCGTCGAATTAACACGCAGTCGTATCAGTGCAGTAATAACAATAGCAATTAAACATTGATTCTAAAATGTGTGTGACGTCACAATGCTACACAATCGCGCGTAGAGTTAACACGCAGTCGTATCAGTGCAGGGATCACATAGCAGTTAAACAATGTGATACTAAACAACCATAGATTTTCCCAGTCGTCAGTTAATAGTAGGCAACGAACTATGTATTGACATCATTCCCCAAAACAATCGTTGTGCATTCACTTCCAAAGTTCACGTCGACTAATGCGAAGTGTTCCCAGCAGTGTCCGCGGTACTGGCCAATTGTTGTGTCCCTTCTAATAGAGTCACCTGTCTACAGCGGTGTCACCCGTCTCGCTATCAGTTCGACGTACGAGTCGTTGATGGAGGAGCGTCGGTCAGGGCGGGACAGTCAGAACGGGCTTGTGACCCCCACCCGTGACCTGGGTTGAACCCAATCGGGCCCCTCGTGACACCCAGACGAATGATGACAACGGGGGTTGTATGTAGAGTCATGTACTGAGGTTGACTGTTATGCACCGACAGACACTTCAACCCCGATCGCCACCGGTCAGCGGTGATGACACGCCTGTTATACCGTGTCTACGTCACTATGGTCTGTGTCTGCGCGAACTTAAGAAAGTAGGCGCTGCGCATGGGCAAATGTGACACAGCCCATGACGCGTGAGGCATTCGTGACGTTGTCCGTAACGTGACACTGTCCGTGACGCGTTAATGAAGACGTGTCACTAAGTGGACAACGAACAGGGTCACCAATGTCAGTGTCACCCCCGGAGTGACTGACCTCGCTGCGTCTACAACACGACACAGGACTGACTGGGGGCATGACTCACATACGCGCACGCACGCACGCACGCACGCACGCACGCACGCACGCACGCACGCGCATTTCGTCGTATATTTTCTTTACATTCTGATTTCAGAAGATTATCTTTATGATAAAAACCGAAGGGAAAGTTGTCAAAGTGATAAATGTTTGCAGTAATATTTACACCAGGAGAAGACGTGCTGTTGTAGTAATGTAGGCCTATTTGAGACATTTAACCGCTATCAACATTATCGCTTGACGTCCGTCTCATGTATAATTTTAGTTCTGACGTAAGCTAATCGCGATGCACTGAATACAGCGACTAGTGCACGAGACCTTTGCCTACAATGTTGATAACTTACATACATCGATTACATTACTTCTACAACGTTACATCTTCTAGAGCAAACATTACCGCATGCATTTACCACTTCACCAACATTCCCTTGGGTTACTGTCACAAAGATAATGATCTGGAACCAGAATTTCAACACAATATAAGACAAAAGCACGTGTTCCGCCTTTATATTGATCGCTTGACGGAAACTTGGCAACTTGGAGACATCAATTAGTGATTCGCAGACAGAAACAGGTATGGCTGCCAAGGTTTGTCACGTGGTGTTGGTAAGTAGGTATGCCTATTATTACCAATGCGCGATCGTGGTCGTCCAATAGGTGCCAGAAAATGGACAGGTTTTCCATAAATTTCAATCTGTTAATAGTTATAAATGCGGTTTTTTTTATTGTTGATTATACAGAATTATGCTGTTGTCCGATTAACATTGTTCTTAGCTGATCGAGGTTGCGCAGCCACTAGGAACCTCGTACTAATAATTTATAACTGTATATTTTATACCTTATGCCATACTGTGTAACTTATGCCTTATACCGTACGGAATATTTCATACCTTATAGGCCTATCATACTGTAAACCTTCTTATACCGTACAGTATACCTTATACCGTACTGTGTATACCTTATACCGTACTGCATACATTCTACCGTACTGTACACCTTATACCGTACACCTTATACCGTACTGTATACCTTATACCGTACTGCATAACTTATACCGTACTGTACACCTTATACCGTACTGTATACCTTATACCGTACTGTACACCTTATACCGTACTGTACACCTTATACCGTACTGTATACCTTATACCGTACTGTATACCTTATACCGTACTGTATACCTTATACCGTACTGTACACCTTATACCGTACACCTTATACCGTACTGTGTATACCTTATACCGTACTGCATACATTCTACCGTACTGTACACCTTATACCGTACACCTTATACCGTACTGTATACCTTATACCGTACTGCATAACTTATACCGTACTGTACACCTTATACCGTACTGTATACCTTATACCGTACTGTACACCTTATACCGTACTGTACACCTTATACCGTACTGTATACCTTATACCGTACTGTATACCTTATACCGTACTGTATACCTTATACCGTACTGTACACCTTATACCGTACACCTTATACCGTACTGTATACCTTATACCGTACTGTATACCTTATACCGTACTGTATACCTTATACCGTACTGTACACCTTATACCGTACACCTTATACCGTACTGTATACCTTATACCGTACTGTACACCTTATACCGTACACCTTATACCGTACTGTATACCTTATACCGTACTGTACACCTTATACCGTACACCTTATACCGTACTGTATACCTTATACCGTACTGCATAACTTATACCGTACTGTACACCTTATACCGTACTGTATACCTTATACCGTACTGTATACCTTATACCGTACTGCATAACTTATACCGTACTGTGTATACCTTTTACCGTACTGCATAACTTATACCGTACTGTATACCTTATACCGTACTGTACACCTTATACCGTACTGTACACCTTATACCGTACTGTACACCTTATACCGTACTGTACACCTTATACCGTACAGTATACCTTATACCGTACTGTACACCTTATACCGTACTGTACACCTTATACCGTACTGTACACCTTATACCGTACTGTACACCTTATACCGTACTGTATACCTTATACCGTACTGCATAACTTATACCGTACTGTATACCTTATACCGTACTGTACACCTTATACCGTACTGTACACCTTATACCGTACTGTACACCTTATACCGTACTGTACACCTTATACCGTACAGTATACCTTATACCGTACTGTACACCTTATACCGTACTGTACACCTTATACCGTACTGTACACCTTATACCGTACTGTACACCTTATACCGTACTGTATACCTTATACCGTACTGCATAACTTATACCGTACTGTACACCTTATACCGTACTGTATACCTTATACCGTACTGCATAACTTATACCGTACTGTACACCTTATACCGTACTGTATACCTTATACCGTACTGTATACCTTATACCGTACTGATAACTTATACCGTACTGTGTCATTACTACTTTCTTTACCGTACTGCATAACTTATACCGTACTGTATACCTTATACCGTACTGTACACCTTATACCGTACTGTACACCTTATACCGTACTGTACACCTTATACCGTACAGTATACCTTATACCGTACTGTACACCTTATACCGTACTGTACACCTTATACCGTACTGTACACCTTATACCGTACTGTACACCTTATACCGTACTGTATACCTTATACCGTACTGTATACCTTATACCGTACAGTACACCTTATACCGTACTGTACACCTTATACCGTACTGTACACCTTATACCGTACTGTACACGTTATACCGTACTGTATACCTTATACCGTACAGTACACCTTATACCGTACAGTACACCTTATACCGTACTGTACACCTTATACCGTACTGTATACTGTATACTGTATACTGTATACTGTATACTGTATACTGTATACTGTATACTCTATACTGTATACTGTATACTGTATACTGTATACCGTATACCGTATACCGTACTGTACACTGTATACCGTACTGTACACCTTATACCGTACTGTACACGTTATACCATACTGTACACCTTATACCGTACTGTACACCTTATACCGTACTGTACACCTTATACCGTACAGTATACCTTATACCGTACTGTAACCTTATCGTCTGTAACATACGTACTGTACACCTTATACCGTACTGTACACCTTATACCGTACTGTACACCTTATACCGTACTGTATACCTTATACCGTACTGTATACTTTATACCGTACAGTACACCTTATACCGTACTGTACACCTTATACCGTACTGTACACCTTATACCGTACTGTACACGTTATACCGTACTGTATACCTTATACCGTACAGTACACCTATACGTGTAACCTTATACCGTACTGACACCTTATACCGTACTGTATACTGTATACTGTATACTGTATACTGTATACTGTATACTGTATACTGTATACTGTATACTGTATACTGTATACTGTACTGTATACCGTATACCGTACTGTACACCTTATACCGTACTGTACACGTTATACCGTACTGTACACCTTATACCGTACTGTACACCTTATACCGTACCGTATACCTTATACCGTACTGTTTATCTTATACCGTACTGTATACCTATGTCTTACATCGTACTGTAGAGGGTCCTATGCCTTACACCGTACTGTAGAGGGGAATATGCCTTATACCGTACTGAAGAGGGTCTTATGCCTTACGCTGCTAATTAT
>JAODUO010000600.1:87500-152500 GCA_025642075.2 Ridgeia piscesae
ACGATGTGAGGGGGCGAAATGAGGGGGCGAGATGAGGGGGCGAGATGAGGGGGCGAGATGAGGGGGCAATGTGATAGGCGGTGAGGTGAGGTGGCGATGTGAGGGGGCGAAGTGAGGGTGTGTGTCGAGGGGTGAGTTGATGGTGGTCGCCGATGTAGCTCAATGCTCGAGGCGCCTCGAAGTCTATCATTACAAGACATGGCGGTGTCGTTTCAGTTGTCAACGCCCGTCATTGTTAGGCTTTATCTGATGAGCGTACGTCATCCAGTGACATTCGTCACAAACGAACCGCGTACGGTCAAGTCACGGCTGCTTGCCCGCGTGGGAACCAGGCGGTGAAAGCTAACTGCTATATATAGGGATACGACTGGGGTGGTCATTAACGAGTTGCAGAGTTCACGCAGAAACGACCGCATGCATGCCATGGAATTATGGGTACAAAATGGCTTCCAAACCGCAGATGTCGACATGACGTCACCCACCAAGCTGCCTGGTTCCTATATCCACAGGAAGACCAATGTGCATTAGTACGTGTTCCACTCAATGTGTGACGCTGCTGTGCCAATGCATTTTCCCCGTGAACACGTTATGGAGGCCGACGACCCACGATCCACGACCCGGTGACCCACGACCCGCGGTCCATATACTTTCACAAAACGCTAAATGGTTTTTGGGAACTTTCACCACAGTATGGTACTGTGTAAATATGGTGCTTTATAAGTCAAAAAAGTATTTGCAATGTAAGTCAGTTAACGTAAAGGACCGTCTTCTAAAGTTGTCCGGTTGACAACACACGTTTGCTGCCTGTCGCTTCCCGTAGACGCCAGTGTCCTGTGAGGACAGTCGCGCCACCCCACAACATTGCACAGTGACACCAACTCCAACGATAACACAACACGCCAACACAGTAATGAGATAAAACAAACGTACGCCGAAATGAGTTCGCTAAGAAACAAAGACATATTATATGGGAGGGAAAGGCTGGCCTTTTCAAAACCAGGACCTTTCTTTCTGGAAACAGTCTTGAACAAGCAGCTTAATTGGTCGTTCAGGTAGATGGAGGGAACATTAACAACATCGACCCACTCATCTCAGATGGGTAACAATAGCCAGGGGAGGACATTCTGACGCTGTCGGGTATGGTTGAACGATTCGTAGACCCCCAAATCGCTAATCTGATACATAGATTGCATATCCACAGTGAATGGATTTCGGAGCAACGGGCATATCTCCTGACTTCTTGCCACTCTGGCTTGAGTGACAAGGTTCTCGGCCAACAACAATTTAGTCAGTTCCTTGTGAACTGTTCGCGGGCGCGAACGAGGACGCACGTTGTCAGTCTAAGGAATCTAGAGGCTATGTACCGCACAGAGGCCTGCCAATCTACCTTCATGCAAAGATAGAGTATCCGGCCGTCGGAACAGAGAGCTGGTGGACTCGGCCGAGCCATATTCCGACGTTTGCTTGGAAACCCTACGGCGGGAGTCAACTTATACAAATTTAATCCAGTCCGACTCTTCATCTTAAGGTCTTATAGCGCCACTGACTCGTGGCGCGCTACACCATTCGACGCGTCCACTTTTGGGTGAAAAGACATTTAGCTACCTTAAGAGAGTCGTAGGAGCATTCACATCGTAGAAGTGGGTCTGTAATTCTGTGTTCATTGAAGACAGTTGCACCTGCACAAGTTGTCATTTCCTTTCTTCCTTTGTCGTGTGCTTCAATGCAAAGTCCCTTGTTGGGATGCTCAAAATGTTGTGTTCTACGTCATTCCAAAGTGCTAGCTTTGTCAAGATACTTCGTCTACAAAATCACTCATCAAGGCCGGTGACTTGGTCTTCGAGTAAAAAGTTCAGTCACGTACGTGATACGGAAGAAGATGTCAGTCAGGTATGCAAACTTCAGCAACTAGTCTGTCCGTATAGTTCATCGAATAAATTACAAACGTAGTAATAAAAGTAATCGATCTCAACATTAGATGCAACGATGGACCATGCAGTGAAGTATTTTGGAGTAAGGAACCGTATCATTCAATCGGACCTGACATTGCGAATGATTGCCAAGTTTACCCGGCCCCCCTCCAAATGTATACGCGTACTTCTACACATGTCTCGTGAGACCGTTAATCAAACATCATTTGTGAACTTCCTTGGGGACGTCCCCCTACGTAGCTCAAAAGGATCGTAAACCAGGAACTTTTATTTGAAGTCAGCCTTCTCGAAATAACAAAATATGCCATATCGAAATCCACGGTTTCAGCCAAATCTATATATACGTTTACCCTCTCTTGGGAGCCACTGGTGTTGACTGACAGTCTCGGAATCTGTATTTCTGTTGTGAGTGACATAGACCCTGGTTACGTGGGCCACGTCCTACCTACCTACGGTAGTTTGGTAATGACCGTGCACAGATAGTCCTGCGAGAAAGAACAGGTCGCGCGAAGTGAGATACTCGGTGCACGGTTCACAAGTAACACACCTGCGCAGCCGCGATAGCAATCTTGTGTTTCTTGACAAATGCTATAGGCGGGTCTCTACGATATTTTCCCAAGTAACACACCTACGTAGCCGCGATAACAATCTTGTGTTTCTTGACAAATGCTATAGGCGGGTCTCTACGATATTTTCCAAGTAACACACCTGCGCAGCCGCGATAGCAATCTTGTGTTTCTTGACAAATGCTATAGGCGGGTCTCTACGATATTTTCCAAGTAACACACCTATGTAGCCGCGATAACAATCTTAAGTTTTTTGACAAATACCGTAGGCCGGGCTCTATAAGACATTAGCCGTATGACCCAGTCAGTCGCCCTTAAGCAGATACGATCATAATTCGGTCTCTATCACAATTAGAATCCTTGATATGATTCAAGGCCAACATATTTCACCATAATACAATTACGTGGCTTGTACACGTAATAACTCGCCTGTAACTGCGTGGAGAAAGTTACACAGTCTTCAATTATAGGCTACGCCGCCTGGTACAGGCGCATCTTATCGCGAACGAGAGCCCAATAGACGTGTCAATGCTCCAAAGTAAACTTAATTAATAGCTAAATTGAGGAATATTGTTATATGTTGCTGCTAGACTTTCTTGAGCCAACGACGGCACATGCCATGCGTATCACTAATGTTGTTGCAAGTGTGTTACACTAATCATCAGCTAAGCGACCAGACCGTCATCTTCAGAACTACCAACGCCCTAAAGATATAATTTCATTGTGGAGCCCAGTGGCGCCGTGGCGCCGTGGCGCCGTGGCGCCGTGGCGCAGTGGCGCAGTGGCGCAGTGCATATCTAAAGCATCGCATCCTCAATAGAGAGAACTCGAGTTCAATTCAACATGGCGCCGGCTAACTGAACTGTATAGATGGTTACTTGGCTACATAATGGAGAATATTTGTATACAGATACTAACCGCGCATTAATTGAAACGTGGTTGAATGCTTCCTAAATAAACAATACGGTGTTCGGTTGAACATATATGTCAGGTTGTAAAAGGCATAGCGCCTTGTGCATTCTGAACGATTGAAATATCCGTAGAATTGCGTGTGTGTGTGTGTGTGTGTGTGTGTGTGTGTGTGTGTGTGTGTGTGTGTGTGTGTGTGTGTGTGTGTGTGTGTGTGTGTGTGTGTGTCTGTGTGTGTGTGTGCGCGTGTGCGTGTGTGTGTGTATTATATATGATATATATGGTACATATATATACCATATATCATAAATACATCCTCTATACCTATATATATATATATATATATATATATATATATATATATATATATATATATAATATATATAATTTACGTAGATCAGACTGTGGTTCAGTCGGTTTGCCCTCCACAAAGCCCGACGACGTCCAACACGAGAGAGTCACACGTCACCGTCTGTAAGTTGTAAGTTGTAAGCGGAAGCGGAAGAAAAGTGACGTGTTGGGTTTAAAACGACGCCTCGTCAAGAAGACTCAGGAAGTTAACCCGAGGGTGTATTGTTGAGACACGGGGAATTCAACCTTGGTCAATTTTGTATATCCACCCGTTCTGTTTTTCTCATGTCACGTGACTGTGACTCACGTGTACGTCTGACGGAACCAACAGTGGAGTGTTCAACTGAAGGTCTTGGCTTACCCCCAATATTAACTCGATACCAGTGACCATCTAATCCGGATATGTAATCGACACCCTTATTACGTACGACCACGTCACAAAATATTTAATAAATGTAGATAATGTTATTTTCTTATCCGGTATAATACCCGTTATGTTTGTGACGATCAGACAGATACAACTATGTGACGCGCTGAGTCAGAGTTCTCTTACTTAGATCAACCCTCCGAGAGGCGCTTGTGGGGCGCACGTCAACACACACCACAGCGCCCCGAGGGCCTGGTTCTGGCCCTGACCTCGCCGGGCCCTGCCAAGTCATACCTGTGGCGATGTCGTTGCTGCCGTCCTCTCCAAGTCGTCGGTGACACTCCCAGCCACAGTCCGTCGCCGTCTCGCGCTCTCCACAGTCACCCGCGTCGGCGAGACATGGAGCGACGTTGAAGAAGTGTCGTTGGACGTAGCGTGTACATCGACAAACACCCGGCTCAACCGACCGCCTTTCACCTGACGCACGAGTTGATCGATGCGGCTTGTTGATTATGAACTCCAGCGGCGCGACGTGTGGCGGTCACGCTTCGCCTGACATACACCGAGCTGTCGTTGTAGTTCGTAAAGGACCCGTTCAACCGTGACCAAGGACGGCGACCTCTCGTACACAACTCTCACTACTCGTCGTATAATGGAATGGAATGGTTGGCGAGATAAGAGTCTCTGTAGGACAAAGTACGACGTGACGTCGTACGACGTGACGTTGTCGTACAACGTGACGTTGTCGTACGACGTGACGTTGTCGTACGACGTGACGTTGTCGTACGACGTGACGTTGTCTAACGCCGGGGATCGTTCTGCGGTTGTCTAAAATGTGGACAATTTTGTTCACCCCGCCTTACCTTAGTTCTCTCAGCCGCAACGATAACAGCGGTGGATACCAGGTAAACGAGTAGTTTTAGCCCAGGGATTCTAATACTTCCCACAATCGAAAACCCCATCGTGTCTAGTAATTTGCGGTGTTTCTACTTAATCAGGTATTACAGTTTACTTGTCGTGACCTGTTGCCTATAGCAACTGTATAATTTTAATGTCCATCGAACTATCAAAAAATTCATTCGCACACTACGTCGTGTGATTTGTTGAAATACTCCTCCCCCTATTATCTTCCTTTATGACAAACATGCAAAACTATGTTAAAACTGAAAACCGTTCGCTTGATGGTTGATCTATCTGTCGTCATGTCAAGTCCGGTGTGTACTTCAAGTCCGGCGTGTACTTCAAGTCCGGTGTGTACTTCAAGTCCGGTGTGTACTTCAAGTCCGGCGTGTACTTCAAGTCCGGCGTGTACTTCAAGTCCGGTGTGTACTTCAATTTCAAGTCCGGTGTGTACTTCAATTTCAAGTCCGGTGTGTACTTCAATTTCAAGTCCGGCGTGTACTTCAAGTCCGGCGTGTACTTCAAGTCCGGCGTGTACTTCAAGTCCGGCGTGTACTTCAAGTCCGGTGTGTACTTCAAGTCCGGCGTGTACTTCAAGTCCGGCGTGTACTTCAAGTCCGGTGTGTACTTCAAGTCCGGTGTGTACTTCAAGTCCGGCGTGTACCTCAAGTCCGGCGTGTACTTCAAGTCCGGCGTGTACTTCTGTTTGAATTAGTTGTTGTAGTCGTGCGACTAGGTGCGTTCACCAGTGTCGTAAAGACATTACATTATTAGTATACCCCGCTGTGTTACATCGGCTGAACCGGACTCCCAGCGTCAGTCGGCAGCTTCCGTTGTTGGACGGCTCCGGGGCATGACGTTACAAGGGTGGAGGTGTGAGAGGGACGTGTCATGAGGTGTATTGTCATGTACCATGAGGTGTATTGTCATGTGTCATGAGGTGTATCGTCATGTGTCATGAGGTATATCGTCATGTGCCATGAGGTGTATCATAATGTGTCATGAGGTGTATCGTCATGTGTCATGAGACATATCGCCATGTGTCATGAGGTGTATCGTCATGTGTCATGAGGTGTATTGTCATGTGTCATGAGGTATATCGTCATGTGTCATGAGGTGTATTGTCATGTCTCATGAGGTATATCGTCATGTGTCATGAGGTGTATTGTCATGTAACATGAGGTATATCGTCATGTGCCATGATGTGTATCATAATGTGTCATGAGATGTATCGTCATGTGTCATGAGGTGTATCGTCATGTGTCATGAGGTGTATCATCATGTGTCATGAGGTGTATCGTCATGTGTCATGAGGTGTATCGTCATGTGTCATGAGGTATATCGCCATGTGTCATGATGTGTATCGTCATGTGTCATAAAGTGTATCGGCATGTACCGTGATGTATATCGTCATGTGTCGTGATGTGTATAGTCTTGTATCATGAGGCGGGTCGTCATGTGTCATGAGGTGTATCGTCATGTGTCATGAGGTGTATCATCATGTGTCATGAGGTGTATCATCATGTGTCATGAGGTGTATCGTCATGTGTCATGAGGTGTATCGTCATGTGTCATGAGGTATATCGCCATGTGTCATGATGTGTATCGCCATGTGTCATGATGTGTATCGTCATGTGTCATGAAGTGTATCGGCATGTACCGTGATGTATATCGTCATGTGTCGTGATGTGTATAGTCTTGTATCATGAGGTGTATCATCATGTATCATGAGGTGTATCGTCATGTGTCATGAGGTGTATCATCATGTGTCATGATGTGTATCGTCATGTGTCATGAGGTGTATCGCCATGTGTCATGATGTGTATCGTCATGTGTCATGAAGTGTATCGGCAGGTACCGTGATGTATATCGTCATGTGTCGTGATGTGTATAGTCTTGTATCATGAGGCGGGTCGTCATGTGTCATGAGGTGTATCGTCATGTGTCATGAGGTGTATCGTAATGTACAATGAGGTGTATCGTCATGTGTCATGAGGTGTACCGTCATGTGTCATGAGGTGTATCGTCATGTGTCATGAGGTGTATTGTCATGTACCATAAGGTGTATTGTCAGATATAAAAACCATCTTAAGTAAAATAAAATAGTCTTTTTTCAGGGTACAACTGAACAGGAAAAATAAAACAAGTAAATAAAGAAGTAAAAGCAGCAATCAGGCGGACAAACAGAAATGCAGACAGAAGGTTGAACGCAAGTTTGTTGATGGTAATCTACGTGACGCATGGAAAGGGTAAAGAACATGGTAGCTGTCAACAGACCAATTTATATCTAAAGTCAGGCTGCAGGGGCTAAGTGACGAGTCTCTGTCAGAAGTATTTAATGAATTTTTCACACGTTTTGAAGAACACAACTGTTCATTCGGCTTGTTTGATCTAATGACTTCTTTGACGTTTGACAAAACTGCTGTCATTTATCAGAAAATTGTAACTGTCTATCTTAAGAGGCTAAATATCAACAAAAGCCAAAGTCCTGATGGCATAAGTGGTAGAACTCTCACGTTTTGTGCTGACCAACGTAGTGGCGTTTTTCAACATCTTTTTCAGATCTCTCTAGACCCCGCTATCATCCCCACTGCTCGGAAAACTTCTACTGTTATTCCCATTCCAAAGACAAACAATCCTAAACAGTTAAACGACTACAGACTAGTTGCTCTAACATCTCTTGTTATTAACATAGAAAATCTAGTCAAATAATTGATTGTTCCCATTACCGAGAATCAATTAGACCCACTGCAGTTTGCATATCGGGTTAGAAGAGGTGTTGAAGATGCAAAGTTATTCATTCTGGATAAAGTGTATACTCATCTTGAGAAATCAACTGCACATGCCAAGATATTCTCTACGTCGATTTCTCGTCGGCTTTTAATTTGGTACAACCTCGCATCTTTGCCGATAAACTCATTTATGATTTTAATCTTGGAAACCAGCATGTTGCCTGGATCGTTGATTTCTTGTTGTGTCGCCGTCAGTGTGTTTTTGTGAATGGGAAATGTTTTGACATGAGGTTGACACACACAGGATCGCCCCAGGGTTGTTGTGTCTCTTCCCTTCTATACATCCTGTACACTGACAGTTGTAGAAGTGTACAAGCAGATGGGTGTTTATACTTACATTTGATGATGACAATGTCTTACTTTCACGACAGCGGGGAAGGCGGGGTGGTGCTGGAGTTATGAGGTCTACAGCTTACCAAAGAAATTACTCCCCCGCTTCACTGTCTCGTACACCACCAGAGGGCACTGCTTTTTTATGTCCAGGCAAATGTCAAAGGACGTTTCTCGCTACCCGGAAACCCACCAGTGAATTATGACAGGCGACATCAGCTAGCTGACAGTAATATCCGACTGTTTGGAAATCTCCCAACATATCAATCCTGGATACACTACATACAATTTCAATTGCACAGTCCTTTTATGTACGCTGCACTGGCTGGCATAGATAGTCGATCATAGTTGACGTACGCCGGCTCATACCACATGAGACCCCCACACCATAACCAGTTTTAACCAAACCAAAACAACCAAAAACTAACGTTTCGGGAATGTCAGAGATTTAACTGTAACCCAAATCAAACGGTTCTAACCAAATGCAAACGTTAATGTAACGCGTTTGCATGCTAATATATATCTGGGACAAACACACACACACACACACACACACACACACACACACACACACACACACACACACACACACACACACACACACACACACACACACACACACACACACACACACACACACACACACACACACACACACACACACACACACACACACACACACACACACACACACACACACACACACACACACACACACACACACACACACACACACACACACACACACACACACACACACACACACACACACACACACACACACACAAATAACCACAATAGGACTTCACATCCACAATTAACCTAGATACAGACTTGCACGTCTGCAAACTATGGAAGGCTAGCCAATCTGGACATTTAGGCACTGCGCACTTTTATACAGTTTCTTTTATCTAGAACATAGCCAGTTTTTTCTCACCTGCACCACATGTATCCATGTTGTACATAATCACCAATTAATAGCTCACAATGTATAATTGTAATCACATCACTGCCACAATGTGCCCACAGTGGGACACAGTGCACAGGCGGTTATTTTTAGTACGTCATGCAGAATTCGTCGTTTCGGAGAGATAGAACTTTGCAGTTTTCAAAGTACAGCGGTATGACCAGCCATGCAGCTTCACAGCGAAATAGTGTCGCCATCTGGTGTGCTTGTCACACTTACTTCTATACCGTAATAACGGTTTTAAATAATCCGTTGTCCTTTGTAAATTGCACCGATTTTTAACTAACAGACACATCCGGTATTTACATTGTTTTCTTTGTATACTTTGCTGTAAGACCATTCCGTAAGTCTCGCCAAACATACATTTTATGATAATGTACACGAATTTGTCGTAGATAGGACGCGGTAAACTGTTTTAATCTTTTCGCGCGTGCTACATTATGCTCCAGGATATAATTCGTTATGTTCGCTACCGACTCGTTTGTCCAGTACGATAACAAGTTGTGCATTCAAAAATCTGACTCTTACTTAGACTAGCTAGATGGAGCAGTTTGGCTCGAGCCGAGGAGCTAATGTAAATAATTGCGAATAGAAACTACAAGTACAAGTATAACTAATTGCCAGACAAAGATGCACATACAAAACTACACACAGACCCAGTCACAGATGCAGGGCTTTCTTTGTCTAAGACTAAGTGAGTAAGTCCATTTCGCACTGATAGATACTTGGGAGTACATTTCTACCCATTTTATTTCTGATCTAAACACAGTTTTTTTGTTGGATTTTGTCACATGCAGCTTTTGGCTAGATTGAACATTTGTTAAATGCTCGTGTACCTAATAATAGCATATTATTATACTTATAGTGCCAAATTAATGTATGCCATGGCAAGTAGTGCAGATTTAATAAACATAGTGCCGTATAATAATAGCTTTGGGTGACAGATAAAAAAAGGAATCCATTGCCAGCCAGTTTGAACTAACCGTGGGGCGCTTCACACTGCAGGTATATTTACTGTTGGCATAAGCGGCAGTAATACGGCTTTAACGTAATAGTAATATATATCATACTGAGCTCCCCAAGAATTAAGGATTCTGATTCACCTAACCAGACAATAAAATTATGATGGTCTGAACATTTATGATCAAAACATGATTGTCAGAAGCAAGATTGGCGTGGGACATTATGCAAATGCAAGATAGAGCCACTTGAAGCTCAGTCAGTGACAAATTGGTCTGCGGTTATTTACTGTGACAAGAGAGAACGAGTCTCCCCTGAAGATATGTTCTATTGACAAAAATTTATAAATCTAACATGGCATTTTTCATGAAACAAATAAGCATGCCAGTATTTTTATTAGTTACTGTTATTTTGACAATTTTTATTACTAAAAAATTCTGAAGAACAAATTGACAAAGGCATTTATCTTGTTAGGATTAAGTCTTCATCACTGTATATGAAGGAAGCAAGAACTATCACAATTGTTCTTCAAAAAGTCAACAGTGATTTTATTCTCTTAAACTTTAAAATATGATGCTCTCAAAATGAATATAACTATTTATATACAAGGGACAAAGCATTACAATTACAGCAGGTCAACAAATTGTTGAGTTCTGTATTAGTCACTTTCTTTATATGAAATCTAGCGATTTATGCAGCGTTTTATTCCTAATTTGCAGTACGTGATTTTCTCCAGTACTTGTAACTTGTAATACTCACAATGGTTTCTTGCAGTTGCTGAATGCCAGTCATTTGTGCCCTGATGTGTCCAGCGAGCCACTGACATGGGGGACAAGTTGCTCTGTCCGAACATTGTCACAATGCTGACCAAGACAATCCGTGCTCTGTGTGAGGTCAACATCATCTATGACAGTAAGCTTGAGATCAACGGGTGCCTGTACGTGCGTTCTGACGGAGAGAAAGTTCTCACCTGCCTCATTGACGAAGAGTTCAGCAAGACCCAGTCCGTCTCCCGGAACAATGCCGTTGCCGTCAGTGTGGCAGAAGTACACAAACAGCTGAAAGCTGCGAGACAAAATGGTGCAGGCGATTATATCTCTGGCCATGAGGTGGCAGCACAGTCGCCAACGCAGAACGGCAGGTGTCAGAAACTCTACAGCCCCAGCCAGACAGATGTCCTCGGCGAATCAACAGACGTCCACATTTCCCATGAGACTCGGCCACATTCCAACGGTGTCACCAGCAAGTGTGAGCCCAGTGATCATTTGGTGTCATCCGTCGGTAATGTCAATCAGTTTGCGGTGGCACCAGATGTCAGCACTGTTGACAACGGCAGTGACAGCAGTTGTCTGTCTGAAGAGAGTGCAATGGATCAGGGTGCACCTGGTGGGGGGTTACTTGCCAATTCTTCCCTCATCCCCCACAACATGCACACCCCCGTCACGGCTGCTGGATACGCCCCCAAGCGGGGTATGACCCTGGCCGACTTCTCAACATTCATGCACCTGGGCCGGGGTAGACTGGGGTTGACTGACCCGTCGCCGTTTGGGGTGAAAAAGGAGCCCGAACACATGCACACCCCCAGTGTCAGCGAGACTGACATGAGGTCATACCCCTGCATCAAACCGCCAACCCCGGTTTCGTCTGCCTCACAGGTGCCGTACCCCGTCGAGTACATGTACAGTGGGGGTCTGCCGCAAGTGTCGCCAAACATCGACTCGATGCCGTCGGACCCGAACGCATCACTACTGGAAAGTGGCCGTAAGAAGCGGTTTCAGTGCATGCTGTGTGGGATATTCCTGTCTGCCAAGTGCTACCTGAAGAGTCACATCAATGCCGTGCACACGAAGGCACGCATTTACCCGTGCGAGGCGTGCAAGAAGGTGTATTACTCACCAGGTGCCGTGCGCATACACAAGCTGCGCAACCACTGGCAGGGTGCCAAGAAACACAAGTGTCAATACTGCGGGGAGCTCTTCCTACTGCCTGTTGAACTACGCAAGCATCTCCTGAAGATGCACCACGCCAGTGGCGGTGGCGGTGCAGACACCAACGGCGCAGCCTATGATGCTGCGCCACATCACATGATACAACACGACGCGTCATCATGCGACGTTACGCCGCATGATTTGACAGCACATGATATGACATCAAACAGCATGGCGTCACACAATGTTGACCCACCGCCATTGGCTGACAGTCGCACCACTCAACAAGCTGTGTTTCCTGGTGACATCGTCCATGATTGAGTCAGGTCACATGACTGGGTCAGGTCACATGACCGAGTCAGGTCACTCAGCAGTCGCCACAACTAGTTCAGCCTTATTAGTTGTCGCTGAAGCCAGCGACAGACTGTTGCTGTAGACGTTCCGATTTGTGACAAATGACAGTCCGAGGCTGGCGCGACACATTTGCTGCGTGTGGGTGGACCGTGGATAGCATAATCATACTGACTCGTGTTCAAGTACTACAAGTAGACACTACGTAGCTGTGATGGCGAGGTGTGAGTTAGTCAGGGCGGAGTGCTGAGCACTAAACGAGGCACAGTTTCTGGCGTGAGTCGCGCAAGAAACGTGTCATTCCATTATTTCTATTTACTTACTGGAACAATAATACTATTGACATGCGCAGTTTAGGTGATGTATTTAGTCTTGTGTTTGAGTTTTATCACTTCTCGTTGCATGTTGTAAACTGCTATATTAAGTCACTGTCATGTGACTGTCGGCGTGAACACACAGAGCTGCCTTTTGTCTCTGCCTGTGTTGGACAGGACAGTGGACAGTCCATAATCAATGCAGGGGACAGTTGTCATGTAGAGAGGCCAATCGTCAGTGTAGAGTCAGTGACAGCTGACACTCATTGTTTGAAGCACAGTGCTTCTTCCAATACATAGCATTGAGTTACTTGAATCAGTTGTACTTTGGCCCAGTTTGTCGTCGAGTTTGTGGGAGTTGGCAAACTTCAAGGTTACCGGAATCAGTTGTATTTTGTGGTCAGGTTTGTGGGAGTCAGCACACTTCAAAGTTAACCGAATCAGTTGTACTTTGACCCACTTTGTGGTCCAGTATCCAAGCCTCAAAGGTGCTTGTTCCTAGAGACCTGCATGCCCAGTCACACGTGCGCCAACTGGCCAATAGTTGCTCATTTACAACTGGAGTGTTTTGTTTGCAGTTTGAATAACTTGTATCTGCTGCCCACAGTACACTACTTCACAGGTTGTGTCTGATAATTCACAACACACTGGACTCTTGTCAACTTTATGTGGAGCAAAAATAGTGTGAACAGACAGATTTTGTGGAACACTGTCATTAAGCCAGCTAAGAAATAAAACAACAACCAATAGTAGAACTTATGCTGAGTGATTCTGATGTCAACGTCTTACGAACAAGTGGTGAGAATTCTGACTGATTAAATTAACTTTGTTTAGTATCTGCCTACAAACACAGAACTGGCCAAAGTCTTTCTCCAGTCAACTTGAGGCTTGTGACTGCAGAACTTGAGACCCACTGTATATGTATCAGCCTTTATATTTTCATAACAGATATATCAACCGGTCTGTCAACCTGCTCACGTGTCTTACCACTTTGCTAGTGTTCCTTATGTCTGTCTACCCAACGCAGAACTGCTACCTCGAATGATCTGTTTATTTTGCAAGTATTAATGTTACGTTTCCTTATCTGACCGTAATGTCTGTGACCACTGCTGATTTGGATAAAGGTATAAGATTCACTGCCTAATTACATCAAATGCTATATATTTAGATAGGAAACTGGTGCGTGTACTTGTGTTTGTCTCTGGGAGAGCTTAGCCAGAGACCAGTCTGCCTGTCTTCAAGACTGGCAGTTGACTGAGCAAGACAGGTAGTAAATTGATAAGAAGGTAGACTTTACAGCAGGCCAATTTGGCTTTTGAGTTAACTAAAAATGATTGATCCAAGTATTGTCTGGTCATAAATTAAGTATATATCAATATAATCCGATGATTTAGTTCTCGCTGCCCTCACCTTGCTTCCTGACCTGTGTGTCATGTTCCAAGTGTCCTGTCTGTCATCTCCTGACTGTCCTGTTGTGTCTCCTGCCAGAGACAAACACACATGCTTGACCAGACTATAGTAAACATGTATTTGTTTTCTTATCTGTAGATCGTGTACTGAATTAATGTTGTAGCGCAGATTGTGACATGCTGTAGTGTATTGTATACAATTTCACCCTGTCGTCTGTATGTCCGTTTCTCTGTTATGATAGGTGCGGACTGTTGGGTGGAGAGACTCCTGTGATGTGTTACCTGCTGTTGAACTCATGTTTATTTTGTGAAAGGTCGAATCGTTGAATTGTGTAACACATCAACTCACCTGTGTGTAGGTGCAGTGTACTGTGTCATTGCGTAACACACCAACTCACCTTGTGTGTAGGTTCAGTGTACTGTGTCATTGCGTAACACATCAACTCACTTGTGTGTAGGTTCAGTGTACTGTATAATTGCATAACACATCAACTCACTTGTGTGTAGGTTCAGTGTACTGTGTCATTGTATAACACACCAACTCACCTGTGTGTAGGTTCAATGTACTGTGTCATTGTGTAACACACCAACTCATCTGTGTGTAGGATCAGTGTACTGTGTCATTGTATAACATACCAATTCATCTCTGTGTAGGTTCAGTGTGCTGCGTCACTGAATAACACACCAACTCATCTGTGTGTAGGTTCCGTGTACTGTGTCATTGTATAACACACCAACCCATCTCTATGTAGGTTCAGTGTACTGCGTCATTGTATAACACACCAACTCATCTGTGTGTAGGTTCAGTGTACTGTGTCATTGTATAACACACCAACTCATCTGTGTGTAGGTTCACTGTACTGTGTCATTGTATAACACATCAACTCACCTTTGTGTAGGTTCAGTGTACTGTGTCATTGTGTAACACATCAACTCACATGTGTGTACTGTGTATGTTCAGTGTACTGTGTTATTGTATAACACATCAACTCACCTATGTGTAGGTTCAGTGTAAGGTGTCATTGTATAACACATCAACTCACATGTGTGTAGGTTCAGTGTACTGCGTCATTGTATAACACATCAACTCATCTGTGTGTAGGTTCAGTGTACTGTGTCATTGTATAACACACCAACTCATCTGTGTGTAGGTTCAGTGTACTGTGTCATTGTATAACACATCAACTCACCTTTGTGTAGGTTCAGTGTACTGTGTCATTGTGTAACACATCAACTCACATGTGTGTACTGTGTATGTTCAGTGTACTGTGTTATTGTATAACACATCAACTCACCTTTGTGTAGGTTCAGTGTACTGTGTCATTGTGTAACCCATCAACTCACATGTGTGTACTGTGTATGTTCAGTGTACTGTGTTATTGTGTAACACATCAACTCACCTGTGTGTAGGTTCAGTGTACTGTGTCATTGTATAACACACCAACTCACCTGTGTGTACTGTGTATGTTCAGTGTACTGTGTCATTGTATAACACACCAACTCACCTGTGTGTAGGTTCAGTGTACTGTGTCATTGTATAACACACCAACTCACCTGTGTGTACTGTGTATGTTCAGTGTACTGTGTCATTGTATAACACATCAACTCACTTGTGTGTAGGTTCAATGTACTGTGTCATTGTATGACACATCAACTCACTTGTGTGTAGGTTCAGTGTACTGGGTCATTGTGTAACACATCAATTCACCTGTGTGTAGGTTCAGTGTACTGTGTTATTGTATAACACACCAACTCACCTGTGTGTACTGTGTATGTTCAGTATACTGTGTCATTGTATAACACACCAACTCACTTGTGTGTAGGTTCAGTGTACCAGTCATTGTGTTGATAAACTGTTTGGTAAACACTGTGTTCAGGTGTTGACTTGCCACACTTGTTGGCTGCTGGGAAATCTAATTGGTTTTGTCCAAAGACTGTTTTGGCATTGAAGACAAAACCACATAATATTTACCCGTCAGTCATTAATCTCTATGTCATTGTGCTAACTACGGTGTAAGTAACTGCATCCACTCCTAGGTCTCAGGTCAGTCACCTCAATGCTTATTCACTTCCTCTCACCCTAACTTCAGACCGACCAATCAGTGATGCGTTTAAAACATACAAATGTAGCTATTTTGAGTTATTCACTCACAAAGCTATTTACCTCGTGGAGAAATTTTGAAACATTAGAGTAGTCAGTGACTCTCCTGGTGGCGCCACTGTAAACATGTTTCTGATTGGGTGTCAGCTGCCATATAAACCAGTGTTCTTCTATTCTACGACCCTGAGTGCGTAAATGTGCTTAAATGGACAGCAGTTTATTAAAGGTGTAATTTGAACATTTCAACTCAAACTAAATGTCAAGTTTGCATTGCGTCCTAAACAACAAGGCCGCTTACTTGATCGCTGTGGTAGCACTATTATTTTCAAACAAACATAAACATTAAAAATAGGTTGTACTGACAGGTAATCAGAAAGAAATAGGAAAATTAACGTGTCTAAAGTAACTGCTAAGAAATAGTAACAGAAAGACAAAATATGTCATTAAACTCATTATTCATTTCACATCAATAAATTATAATAAAACTTATTTTATTTCAATATTCATAATTTGTTCATGTAAATTCCTTTTATGTTCAACACATCTTTATGAGAATCGCCTTATATTGAAGTTCACAAGGTCATTCAGATGAGAGTGACCCAATTTTGAAGTACATTAGGCCATTCACACAAGAGAAGTTCTATGTCGAATATACAAGATCATTCATAATGAGACTGGCCCAGTATTGGAGTACACACGGCCAGTCATGTGGACAGTGGCCCTGTACTGGTACACTCAAACAGAGTCCTGTTGTACGTGCACCTCGCCTTGCAATTGAGGATTGATCTGTTGGAATACGTGACACAATGTTGATTTCTGACTCGTTAAGTACAGATCGAAACATGACGACACCAAATGCGCGTTGACTCAGCGTAGCGTATTTAGGTCGGCTGATTGCATCATGACATATTAATGGAAACTACGGTGGTTTTGCGGTCACGAAAAAATCCCGCGTATACTGGTTTCGACGCTGCAAGTTGGGGGGTTGTCTCAGACGGTACGCGCATGCGCTGTGACAGTGACAAAGCAATGCTGTAAGAAACTGAAACTAAATCAGCCTAAGCAGAGGTTCGTGGGTCACGTTAACGACCACACATACTGACAGTTCGTGCACCGGATATTAGCCCCAATTGTCTGCTTACGTGGCCAATGCATTATTGCATAACATGCATTTTTATACTACAACACAGGGTCAATATTGGGAGGCGTACAACAATAGGGGAGTCTTTCAAACTTCGGCCATAAACACACAACTAAATGTACACCAGTTAACCCGACAAAACTGACAAGTAGCAATTAAACATATCGCCATGCATCCACAGCATAATGAAAAGATTCTAATATAATGTTACGATAATTATGCTACATATATATATATATATATATATATATATATATATATATATATATATATATATATTATTCCAGTATTTCCCAAATTGTTATTTTTAGAAAACGGAAGTTTATTTGGCCATTGTTGTTGCCCGTAGGCCTATATGGATTCTACATGCTGAAAATCGCCAGGAACAATTATAATTGGATCTGGTTCTATATTAAATTAAATATGTTCTTATTAAAATGATAATATAAAAAGTCGAACTTTTCTGTGACTGTGCGTTCGCTGGCATTTCTGCTGTAGTCAGCGAAATGAGTAGTCAGCGCACGATCCTGTCGCTCAAAAAGTACCTACATGTTTATTAATCATAACATGTTGAACAGCATCAAATCAAAACGAATCAACCATTAAACAAAATGACCCATGTCTTTTGAGAAAATCCCCAATCAGAAGTCAGACGTTTCTAGAACACTACAATAACGAAAGGACTGACGCAAGGGGATTTCCACGTAACATTTTTATATATAGTTCGTCCGCTCGACTATAGTCTGTCAGAACGAACGAGTTGAAGAGTGAAACACCACGCCAGAGAGATTATTATTGTACTGATTGGTACAATATTATTACCCAAGGTGGTAACATAATTATTATTGTGATAGCAATGGCTTCGTCCGAGTCGAGTTCCGACACGGAGGGTGAGTACAATCGGGGAGCACAACCTAAGAATAAATGCTACTCTCGTATTTGGCTGGATGTACACCACAGTTGATTCGGACACCACCCGCCTTCCACGAGGCGGCGCATTTGAGTGACGGACCTAAACTATGCCAAACCAATTCAGAGAAACGCATAACATTATAACATAATGTTTGACAACTTCGAGACGACGAGATTCAGAGGTGGTATCGCTCCAGTGTGGACTGTAATAGAACGCTCTATATACATACATACCTATACAATTATATATATATATATATATATATATATATATATATATATATATATATATATATATAATATCACACATATATATGTATGTATATATATATATATATATATATATATATATATATATATATATATATATATATATATTTCAAATACAGTCTGCCGCTTATTACAACAGTTCTAGCTGGTACAAATTCAGTTTAGATTAGGGCTTTCTATTACGATTAGCTGTACTGTTTTATTATATGTTTTTGGAGGATGTATTAATATTACGATAAATACTATATCGAAGGTGTTAGTTAGAACAGCGACCTATTGTAATTACGGCTGTGTGAGAGCTGTAAGAAAGAGAGACCCCAAAACATGACTAAGTGGGGGTAGACGTCATTGTTTGACCTTGGAGATATTTGATTGAACTTGGCGAATATACTGATTCAAACATCTTATAATCTGACGCCTTACACTCCCGTACAGGAAATGACGTCATTCGAGTGGATGTGATACAGGACACGGAAGGCTGGGCGACAATCTACTGGTGGAAGCAGTCAGATGGAGACAAACAAGTGGACATCATTGTCACGAATGTCACCACCGGAACACAGCGCCAGTTTCAAAGTCAACCTGATGTTACATTGTTTTATCTGCCGGATCGTTTGACCAATGGTGATCACTACACCGTGACAGTTCGGGGAGTGACCTCACGTAGGGAAGGCGAAGTCTCATTCCGTGCAGGTAATGGTCATCGAAACTATATATTATTGTGTAGAACATGGTACCTTTAAGAAATGGTCCCATTAGAACATGGTCCCAACAGAACATGGTTTCATTAGATCATGGTCCCGTTAGAACATGGTCCCATTAGAACATGGTCCCATTAGAACACGGTCCCATTAGACCATGGTCCCAATAGAACATGGTTTCATTAGATCATGGTCCCATTAGAACATAGTTCCACTGCCGTCCATGCAGCGATAGACTGTTATGGTTTCATTGTGCTGAACTGCCTGTGTAGAGATATCTGAAAAGACAAGACACACGAACGCCTACACACACGCATGCACGCACGCACAAACGTACACACATACACAACATACATGCACACGCACACGCACACGCACACGCACACGCACACGCACACGCACACGCACACGCACACGCACACGCACACGCACACGCACACGCACAAACAAGCACGCACACGCACACGCACAAACAAGCACGCACCCCCACCCCCACCCCACCACCACACGCACGCACGCACGCACGCACGCACGCACGCACGCACGCACGCACGCACGCACCACACACACACACACACACACACACACACACACACACACACACACACACACACACACACACACACTACTGTTCAGTTCTCTTGTATTGTTGCGCCAGAGTACTAGATTGCCGAGCCGTCTTTACACTGTTATCAACTTTATCTGTTACTGACATGTCATGATTTGTGCGAAATCGTTACAGATGAGAATCAGGTGAGAGTGGAGCTGACCACTCGGACCTCAGCCGTCGTCCACTGGCCAGACCACCTTGACCACGGCTCCGGCGTCCACATCACTCTCGAACGCGTCACCAAAGAGAATGTCACAGTGGACACGTCCAACTGGACAGTGAACGGAGGAGAAACGAATACCACTCTAAGTAATCTGACCATAGGTCAGCAGTACAAGGTCACTGTCGTGTCGACGGATGAGGAGCTCACAACGAGATTCCGTGCAGGTAATATGGCGTACGGCCCAGGGCAGGGCAGGGCAGGGCAGGGCAGGGCAGGGCAGGGCAGGGCAGGGCAGGGCAGGGCAGGGCAGGGCAGGGCAGGGCAGGGCAGGGCAGGGCAGGGCAGGGCAGGGCAGGGCAGGGCAGGAGGGCAGGGCAGGGCAGGGCAGGGCAGGGCAGGGCAGGGCTGGGCTGGGCAGGGCAGGGCAGGGCAGGGCAGGGCAGGGCAGGGCAGGGCAGGGCAGGGCAGGGCAGGGCAGGGCAGGGCAGGGCAGGGCAGGGCAGGGCAGGGCAGGGCAGGGCAGGGCAGGACACACGACAATATGCAGCCCGACACACATTGTTGTCTTTATGCAGTGACATACTCGACCAACTCATTCAATAATTTTTTGACATAATCTTTTGTTGCTGTTTAGAGCGCGCATAATTATAATTTGGTTTCATGTAGCAAACTAAAACCTATATACAACTCATTATTGGTAGTTTAGTATCGGACTTATTGCATGTGTAGCATCGGATCATATGCCCAACCTCATATATATGCTCACTCTACGTTGAACAATTATCTTCCGGATGTTGTCCTCGTTATGTGATATAACTATCGAGAAGACAGAATACCTTAGAAAGAGTTTGTTGTGTCACATGTAGTTGAAACACAACATCGTTTCTACTTCTACAGAGTTCACGCGAGAAGAGATGACGACGTTGCTTCACATGGCTGAAACGTTCGCAGATGGAGTCATTCGATACCCTCCATACAGTGCCGAGGTTCGAACGTGCTACAACAATCACAATGGCACGATGAAAGTCTACTTGAAAGACAACAACGGTGACCCTGCGTCCGCCATCAACCGGCAGATCAGTGGGCTGTTCTTCATGGCGAGTATCTATTTACCCACGGGGAAGCCACGGGAATGGTCCCCTTTCGGATCGAAACGCCTCAGCATCCCGGCTGTGACAATGTTCCCCGCCGATGCTAACTTGTACTTTGCCGATTTCTACTGTAACTACAGACAGCACTATGTGACGCTGGTACTGACGACGCCAGGTTCCGATGTAGACCATTTCTGTCGACTCAAGAATCTGATTAAACTCGACAACGAAAACAACAAGTTTCTGAACCTACGCACAACCGATTCCGGTGAAGTGTATGTCGAAGTGACCACGAAGCTCATGGTGGAGGTGTTCTACACGGAGAATGTGGAATTACCGAAGGACCACGATTCCCTGACAACTGTCTGGTCCTCCGGCACATCAACTCCCGAGGGACTGCCGAAGAATCCCAACTGTCCTAAGTGTAACTTGCCAACAAACGCAGACTAGTAGGGTCTATCGATGTGCCCTCTTTGTGCAATGACTTCATAAGAATACGAAGTGTTGAAATGTGACTGATAATCAAAAAGTAAGCCTACTGCTGGAGAATCTTTACATGATTGTAAAACTAGAACTAAAGTAAGATATAATAGTTAACTCTGATACGTCGCCAATGGAATTGAGTGAATCTAGTCTTATTGTTGTTTGTAAAGTACTAAGGTGTACTTCTATGAAGATCATATATTGTGTATTGCACCAATCTTAATGATACTTATCCGGTTGCTGTCTACATCCATTGAATTGTTTTATTACATTTCATTTATTCGTTGGCTTAATCTCGTTTATAATCGTATATACATGAGCATTGCTGTACAAAAATATGTTTTGCTGAATATTGTTTTATATTGTTTTATGATGTATTATTATTTTAATAACTTGTCCGTTGTGCTGTGTATGCATTTAAATAAAGCATTTTATCACAACTATCGTTATCCACATTTATGGCTGACACTGCGTCTCTAAGTTGTAACTATATGTGTGTGTAGATTTTATGGTTGCCTAATGCATTACATGTTGCATGATACTACGCAGTGTGTGTATGTCTGCGTGTATGTATGTATATACAGTGTATGTATGTGTGTATGTATGTTTGTATGTATGTATGCACTGATCACTAGAAGCCAATAGTATTGTTCATTTATGTTGTTCAAATACGTATTATTGATCTAACAACAAATTGTAGAGCTTGCAATTTTATTGATAATTTTTTATTTATATAAATAATTTGAAAGATTGTTCAATTATTGTAAATTTGAATACAATAACCCGAACATAGTAACTACATTAAAAATATAAGTTTATCCTAAACGTTCATTATAAAGTTCTCTTTCTTTGCATACCTGCCTGATACTACGGCATCTTCGCATGTCTTAGTGTTGTTTGGGGTGGGTTAAGGTGTTGGTGATGCAGATTTCGTAGAAAGATGCATTGTCCCATGAAAAAGTGTTGCAAAAAGCACTGTGTGTGTGTTGAGCGGGCACTGTGTGTGTGTTGAGCGGGCACTGTGTGTGTGTTGAGCGGGCACTGTGTGTGTTGAGCGGGCACAGTGTGTGAAGTGATATATTATTAAGGAAACATGCTCCTTTATGTTATTGGCTTACAAAAGTACTTCTATACCATATTTTGTTATTTAATAGAAATGTTCTACTGTTACGGCTTCATAAAATATAGACCGTTGACTGGGGACGAACATGAAGCAACGTTGGCTAGCGGCACTGTGTGTGTTGAGTGGGCACTGTGTGTGTTGAGCGGGACTGTGTGTGTTGAGTGGGCACTGTGTGTGTTGAGTGGGCACTGTGTGTGTTGAGAGGGCACTGTGTGTGTTGAGAGGGCACTGTGTGGGTTGAGCGAGCACTGTGTGTGTGTTGAGCGGGCACTGTGTGGGTTGAGTGGGCACTGTGTGTGTTGAGCGCGCACTGTATGTGTTGAGCGGGCACTGTGTGTTGAGCGGGCACTGTGTGTGTTGAGCGGGCACTGTGTGTGTTGAGCGGGCACTGTGTGTGTTGAGCGGGCACTTGTGTGTTGTGTGTGTGTGTGTGTGTGTGTGTGTTGTGGTTTGTGTTGTGTGTGTGTGTGTGTGTGTGTGTGTGTGTGTGTGTGTGTGTGTGTGTGTGTGTGTGTGAGTGGGCACTGTGTGTGTTGAGTTGGCACTGTGTGTGTGTGTGTGTGTGTGTGTGTGTGTGTGTGTGTGTGTGTGTGTGTGTGTGTGTTGAGCGGGCACTGTGTGTGTTGAGCGGGCACTGTGTGTGTTGAGTTGGCATTGTGTGTGTTGAGCGGGCACTGTGTGTGTTGCGCGGGCTCTGTGTGAGTAGAGCGGGCACTGTGTGTGTGTGTTGAGCGGGCACTGTGTGTGTTGAGCGGGCACTGTGTATGTTGATCGGGCACTGTGTGTGTTGAGCGGGCACTGTGTGTGTGTGTGTGTGTTGAGCGGGCACTGTGTGTGTTGAGCGGGCATTGTGTGTGTGTGTGTTGAGCGAGCATTGTATGTGTTAAGCGGGCACTGTGTGTGTTGAGCGGGACTGTGTGTGTTGAGCGGGCACTGTGTGTGTTGAGCGGGGACTGTGTGTGTTGTGGGCACTGTGTGTGTTGTGGGCACTGTGTGTGTGTGTTGAGCGGGCACTGTGTGAGTTGAGCGGGCACTGTGTGTGTTGAGCGGGACTGTGTGTGTTGAGCGGGACTGTGTGTGTTGAGCGGGCACTGTGTGTGTTGAGCGGGCACTGTGTGTGTTGAGCGGGCACTGTGTGAGTTGAGCGGGCACTGTGTGTGTTGAGCGGGACTGTGTGTGTTGAGCGGGACTGTGTGTGTTGAGCGGGACTGTGTGTGTTGAGCGGGCACTGTGTGTGTTGAGCGGGACTGTGTTTGTTGAGCGGCACTGTGTGTGTTGAGCGTCGTCGTTGTGTATAGAACTGTTTGCTGTAAATGGCGGAGAGAGACAACTCGGTGGTTGTGTGATTCGAGGAAGTGTCTAAGACATGTGGCGGAGACGGACCACGTGGTAATTACCACTTGAGAAATATGAATAATTACCACAAGTCAATGAAATTGGTTGAGCGAATCTAAAATGATGTTTTTTTTCTTCTGACGATGGTTAAAATACAAGATGCAGTATAATGGTTTCGTTAAATTATGTCAATACCTTTATAAGGTAATGAATGACATGACTGTTTTGGTAATATAATTGCACAAACGTCACTGTCTATAATGTGGTGTTTGGCCTATGCATGGTAACGAGGGAGAATACGGTTTCATTCTCTTAAACTTGTGGTAAGTACGAAAGCAATTTATTTTCGGAATCGCATACATTTTACAAATAAACATAATCAGCAAATGTGACAATAAATGATATAGTACAAGATTCCCGGTTGACAACGAAGCCAATTAAGGCTGTAGCCAGTAACATAACATGAGGATAATACAATGTGACGAATGCTTAAAAAGAAGAAACTGATCGCCGTCAACCCAGCAATAATTGTATAAACTATGTAGTAGTAATTTATCGTGTTGAATAAGAATTACATTTCAAATTTAGACCCGATTTGATGTCACAACAATAATGTAAAGTAATAGACTGACTCATTAAAATAGTGCAGACGTAAAGTTACACCAACCGCAATTACAATCTGAACCCGTTAGACATGTGAATAAATATTTCATAATATGTGTGATTTAAAGTAAGTAAGACTACGCTACGTGTGTTTCAAAATGGAATTGTATACGTGTCTGCATTCAGGCTAGTGGCAGCGTTTGAGTACGTAGAACATAAAATTATAATTTCAAACAGAGTAAACCAGTAGTTAATGGTAACGGCGTGACTCGGATGTCGGCGAGAGATACCAAAGTGTTCTAGTATGTATAAACATGATTCATTTGCCAAGTTGTAACGCAATATGTAATCAAACAATATTTCCAAAGCTAAATGAGGCATATGGCCCAATGCTCCACGTAAAAAGCCACTGTTTAACCAAATGTAGGTTCAGGTTGAATACATCTGCACTTTCCATGATGCCACGTAACCAATGTCTTACAATGAACAACATCGAACAAAAAAGTTCCTAAATTGCTTCTTTCTCCCTAAAGCTACAGACATCTGCAGTGGCTATGACCTCCTGCTTGCTTGCGGCGGATATATTATAATAATATTATATTCTGTGCAAAACACCCACATTTACATTGGCGCGTGAGAACCCATTAATATCCGGGGTGCAAATCGCTAACGGCGGGTTTAACGCTGCTTAATCGCGCGGCTTAATTGTTTAGCAGAACGACAACAAGCAGTAAGCGACTCATACGCTTGAGTGGCCCTGTGGTGGCCGGGGGGCCACAGTCAGAGCGGAGTTGGCGGCGACCCCCCGCACAGCTCCCAGCGTCTGTCAGGATGTTTTCCTGCCGCTGCCAAGACAAACACTCCAGCGGTTGTCACGATGCATTCTTGGAAATCCTACGACATGCGTCGAAAATACAAGTGAACTTTGGCAACACCGAACACAGAACTAATACACCTCGGTCTGAAAGAGGTTCTTCTGGCTGTGACGTAGGCTGTGACGTAGGCTGTGACGTAGGCTGTGACGTAGGCTGTGGCGTAGGCTGTGGCGTAGGCTGTGACGTAGGCTGTGACGTAGGCTGTGGCGTAGGGTGTGACGTAAGTTTACCAAAGTCTTCTACGGTCGTGGGATTGACAGCTCGACCGAAAAAGCGACGGAAAAGTAACAACGAAATTGTGGAGCTGTTTCGATACATCGGTTACACAATATGTATACGCGATTACGACACTTGCAATACAAACAATCTTTTGAATTCGTCACAGACTATAACCAGAGTTTACATTAAGCATATCTGGCAAGACACACGATATGCCGATATTTAAGTTTAAGTTGGAAATTCGCAACAATCCAACGATTAGCGAAAAGCTCCTGTGTTAACGAAGGCCTCCATACGTCATTACAGTACACGATTTGTATTGTAATCGTAGCTGCATTTGGCCTCATGTTTCTTATTCTCCGGGAATGCTTAAGCAAATATACATGACTAAAACGGGAACATTTAGTAAACGATCGAGACTTCCGAGAAATAATGTAAGCAAATTGATATATTTATCAAAACACGCCACCATTGCCTGTCGTACCGGATTCTTCACCAAAACACAACGACCGTGCCACCACCTAGGGGCTGACTCCAGCGTCCCCAGTAGTCCCCCCAGGTCATCACACGTATATGTACTATGTAGCCGCCGGCCACTTCTGTGACGACACATCCGCTGTGACTGTTCGGGGTAATAATTAGTTTATCTTAGCATTAATAGGTAAACGAACACCGTGTCTTAGACGTAAGTGTCTGCAGCAGGCCTGTATACACGCGGGAATAGTAGCCTCGTTTTGGAGTGAATAGGCGGAATTTGGCGGTGAGCACTGTCGGGTGTCTTCAGAACCCTGGCGACGTCACAAGGAGCAGCCAGACTGGGCGACGACCCCACTTCTACTTTCTCCGGTTGTCTTGTCATCAGTGTCACGATGCACTTGGTGTTGATCAGGCGACATCAAAGTAATTTGTAGTGAAAATCACCGACACATTACGGAGGAAACTCTACCAATAAACAGGCGTACTCCTTCAACACTTCGTTCGGGTGGACGAACTGTGTTGTTGTTTGTACCGACCACAGGACTGTTCAACTTTTAAATCAAAGACATATTTCAACTCGCAGACTGAGGGATATTTCTTGCGGGTGCTCCGTCGAAGATACAAGTAACTCCAGACCAATTATCAGGTAAGCATTCATGTTGTGAAAGGTCCCATAATCATCTCTTTGATTTACTATTTTATACATGTAATGTCTACAACGCTTCAGTTGTCGTTAAAGTTGGGAATGTACGTATTCTGTCGCTGGAGTTATAACATGCAACTATTGCAGCAATAGACGTTATTAAACAAAAGCAGTGTACATTTTATCATGAAATATTCTATCGTATGAATGTTCCATGCTTAGTGAGACGTCAACGCAATGCGTACAACAAAGTAGTCGTTACTTTGCACTTAGTAAATGCTAAGACCTTGTAGGCGTCAGTTAAACTTATTGTTCTGTTCACAAAATTGCCAATAGAAAGATCAATACTAAAGTGAATTGACATGTAAATCTTAAATGTATTATGCTTCTTCAAATTTGTGTGTGTTTGTTATTAAGTGGTTTATATAAATTAAACGTGGCTCACAAAAAGTATATAAGTGCGATTAATATACAATTGTTGTAATGCAAATGTCTGTGTGGCTTGTGAATAGAATTTGTATAGGAAGGCACAGACACGGACACGGACTATCGCCACAAAATAAAAATCAGTAGGAGACAATTAACGGCACATTAATAACATTTCAAGAAAGTGCATCTGACAAACTTGTTGCTCTGATATTGGCGCCATAGAACGTATTCTTTTTATTATTTGTTAATTTATTTATTAAAATATTAAAGCGAACTTATAACAACTTGTTCTGTGTTTAAGTGAGGATGTCTGCTCATGTTAGTTAATATAACTATCTCAGAAAGAAAGTGCGTTGAAGGTTCGGCGCTCTCAAAACTGCATTACAAAATAGAAACATTTACTATTTGTTTTTATCTCGCGGAAAGAGTAACCCTCTTTGATGTCCAGTCCGGCTGTGATTTACATTTAATCGAGACATTAGTTACAGTTGTACATAATAATAATATTAATAATTAATAATAACTTCTATTGCGCCTACATTCTTAGAAACCAAGCTCAGATGCGCATCAATACAAAAGGGATACTCGACCTCAGAATATACGTCGTCGATTATATATATATATATATATATATATATATATATATATATATATATATATATATATATATATATATATATATATACACATATATATAGAAGAAAAGTTATATTGAAATATATGTTTATATACGTATATATGTACATACCAGATTATATATATATATATATAATCATATATATATATATATATACATATATATATATAACAGGTATATATTATATACAATTTATTATATATATATATATACTATATGTATATAATATGTTAAAATAAGTTATATATATATATAATTATATATATATATGTGTGTGTCTGTGTTTGTATATATATATATATATATATATATATACGTTTATATATATGCATATATATATATAAGCATATATAAATATACTTTATATAATACAACTTTTTGCGACAACCATACTTAATAACGTTTTGAAATTAAAGTTGAACTTGTGTTAAAACAAAATGCGAAACTTAGATGACAGTAGCCGATAACTGAGAGTAGGATGAACAAAGACCTACACAGTCTGAACGGAAGAAGTACTCAATGGATATAACGTTGGCGAGTACCTTACATCCCCACTGTGTTGTATTGGGCATGTGTCTATGTTGCCCGCGGTGTCCGGTGTTCTGACAGACAGGACTAGTGGCGTAGCCGGGGGGCAGGGGCCATGGCCCCCCAATCATGGAAAAAAGTAGGATGGTCGTGAACGGAGAACCAATCACTGGCTGCCTGTGGGTTTCAGGATGCCTATGTAAGATTTTCTTTCCAAGTCCTACCCTTCGCAAAGAATTTTGTCATCATTCAAATAGGATTAAGTTAGGAATTCTCCACTTCTATCGTTGGCTGCAGCATAATAATTGGCATAGCACTGAAAATGTCATTATTCTCAATGAGCTTTTATGGCAATTAAATATTCAAAAGAATGGTTTCCGGTTACTAGACTAGGATAAAATTGCATTTTGTTGTTATTATTTTCCTTGCCTCAGTGTCATCAAGGGTGAGTTGACCATGATTTCCTTTTCCATTAAATTTTTCTTCCTCTCACTTTCCTCTAACAACGTTCTCTGTCAGCTCCAATTCCTTCTATCTATCATTTTTCCATTCTTCTCCCACTCTTTCTAGGTCACTTTTAATTCAACCACATCGCAATTTCGGTCTTTCTCGCCTCCATGTCCCCTCCACTTTCTAGGCATCTGCTATTTTTGCCAGTTTTTCATCTCCAATTTAGTTCACATGAATAGCCCATGTACTCCTCGCCAATTTCTTCTTAGAACTTTCCTTCACTCCAACCTCCACTTTCATTTCATCAATTGTTTTCTTATCAGCTCTCTTAACTCCAACGATTGTTCTTTCCAAGTTGTTTTTCGCAAACCTAGGACCTTCTTCTGTTGTTTCTCTGTTATTGCTATCGTCTCTAATGCATTTATGTATACCGGGGTAACACACGAGCTGAGCACATTTCCTTTATGTTTACGTGATATACGTCTATCTCCCGTCACCCCTTCGACTTTCTTCCAAGCATTTGCCCCGGCTGTGAATTTATAAATTGTAATGCACAACGTGTTATGAAGTTACTGGTTGAACGCCAATACCACATCATCACATGTTAAGGTAGAAATGTTTAATTATTGTTTCATCAGTGTAAGTGACTACATATTGGAATTTGTCATGGTCTTTAGGTTTGGGAGATGTAGCGTGAGGAATGTGGTGGTCGGCTGTAGGCTGATGTTATATAGGAGCATTGGGTTCGTGGCTCTTTGATGTGTCGTTTCACTCTTACTTTCTAACTTTGACACCTTCTGTGAATAGTTTTGCTGAACTGCCAGCTTCATTTGCCAGTGAATTTGGTTGTCATGTCGGTATTATGTATATACATATATACAATTATATATATATATATATATATATATATATATATATATATACATACATATACATACACATATATATATATATACATATATATATTTACCCATAAATACATACAAACATACAAACATAAATACATACAAACATACATACATACATACATACATACAAACATACAAACATACAAACATACATACATACATAATTACATAATACATACATACAAACAATACATACATACATACATACATACATACATACATACATACATACATACATACATACATACATACATACATACATACATACATACATACATACATACATACATACATACATACAGAGTTTGCTTGGTTGTCGGGCGGTCCCCTCTAATGCAAAAGAACTGGACTGGACTGGACTGGACTGAGAAAGAGAAACTAAATGACGATGTAGCAAATTAAGATAAAAATATAAACGGGTAATGCATCAATAACTATAACGTTTATCCATAGTCCTGTGATTACTTAACAATCTTTGACCTTCTCCTGTACGTTTAGTGATAAGTCAGATTAGATGTACATCGGTATAGTAACATCACCATCCAATGCAGAAACCTCAAATAGTAAATGGACAAGGAGAGTCACACGGTCTATATACTGTAGAACTTTCCTCTCACAAGTACTTGGTTTTGTTTCATTTTAAATAGTTTCACATTGCCAGCACTTGCGCAAGTCTCGTCTTAGCCATTTTCATTTATAATCCGGACCCAGTGAACCGAGCGAGCCGTGTAGAGTTTCACGTGCGGACGTAGGTCTCACTGTCACGACAGACACTTCCTTGGCAGTTGTACAGGTTTCCACCCAACAACAAAATCATCTAGAAGGTGCGAACTATTATGCGGATAAGTTATTATTTTCACATTTTATATGTATTGGAAGAGGTTGTGTATGGTCGTGTTGTGTATGGTCTCGTTGTATATTGTCTCGTCGTATATGGTCTCGTCGTGTATGATCTCGTTGTATATGGTCTCGTCGTGTATGATCTCGTTGTGTATGGTCTCGTTGTGTATGATCTCGTTGTGTATGGTCTCGTTGTGTATGGTCTCGTTGTGTATGGTCTCGTTGTGTATGGTCTCGTTGTGTATGGTCTCGTTGTGTATGGTCTCGTTGCTTATGGTCTCGTTGTGTGTGATCTCGTTGTATATGGTCTCATTGTGTATGATCTCATTGTGTATGGTCTCGTTGTTTATGATCTCTTTGTATATGGTCTCGTCGTGTATGGTCTCGTTGTGTATGATATCATTGTGTATGGTCTCGTCGTGTATGGTCCATTGTGTATGGTCTTGTCGTGTATGGTCTCGTTGTGTATGATATCATTGTGTATGGTCTCGTTGAGCGTCGTTCAAAACGGACAGGAAACGAGATTCATTTGCGTGCGCTATTAGCGGTCAGTAAACATTGTTTCGTTCCTTCTAACAGCTCGACCACAAGGTCTCTCCACTACTTCCAGTCACCTAGTTCTTTTAGCATTTGCTTTATATTTCATAATCTTACATATGTTTAACCAACCTCATATATAGACATATGTGATATTATATATATATATATATATATATATATATATATATAAAATATATATATATATTATATATATATTATATATGTATTATATATATATATACACACAAATATAATATATAAATATATATATATATATAATTATAATTTTAATATATATATATATATATATTATATATATATATATATATATATATATATATATATATTATACATAATTATTTCTCACTCTCTCTCTCTCTCTCTAGATATACACATATTTATATATAATTATAGGCTGCCGTTGTGTACTTAGGGTTGTTCACCCTCACACACGGCTGCTTCCCGGGAGCCGTCGGGGCGGACAGACCACTGTCACTGTCATGGCGGACGCCAGTGGCAAGTCGACGACAAAGAGGGCGTCCTTCATGATCAAGGACATCCTCACTCCCGACGTCTTGTCGTCCTGTCCGGTGTCGTCACCACCGCCGATGACGTCATCCACGAGTCACGTGACAACATTCTGTCTGCCGCCGCTGGCGCTGGACCAGCGTAGGCCGCTGGGGTTGCTGCAGAAATCGACGCCAGGTGGCTCTGTGCTCGACTCCGTGCCGTTCGGTGTCGGCGCGCAGTGTTTCTACAGCGGCCGGCAGATGGCGCTGACGGTGTTGGACGCGCTGAGGCTGTCGGCGAACCACGTGCCTTTTGGGGTCCCTCTGTCGGCTGACGTCGGCGCATGCGCAGCTCACGGATGTCGGCGCGATATTTACGGTGAGTGTTAACAGCACAAGCACAGTGGGTCTACGACAGAGTGGCTTTAGTGTTTGTGACATACAGGATCTACGTAGACGGGATCAGATGTCTGATTCGCCGTCTGATGGCGACTTGGAGATTTTGTTGTTGTTCAACAAGTCGCGCGGTTGACAGATGAGTTGTTTGTGCTAAAGTAGTCCTATCTGACCAAACATTACGAACACACACCGAGGGCCCGGGTGTCCGCGTAGCAGATCTGACGGGTTACTTTTATGCGTTTTCGCGTAAGACCCAAATATATCACCCGACACGGTCGAACGACAGTGGCGCATGTCTGGTGTCTGGAGTCCGACGCAGATGCGACTATGGGTGAAGAAAGGCCCTCATTCATTACTTCACCGAGATTGTCGGGCGTGTCAACAAGACACGCCATTTGATTGGTTATTGGATTATTACCCGTGTCGGATGAAAATATCGTATTCAGACTCTGTCCAATGTGACGTCAAAATTTACGTATTGCCATAGCAACTTACTCGATATTGCTCTGTCGTACGACCATGTCGGGGCGACGGACCTGTGCCTGACTGAAACAGACCCACGACTACTTCCATTGGAGAATGTCCACAAACACATTCCACAAACTCAGATTACCTCACACATTACGAAACAGTATCTACGTTGTTCCTGCAGATTCCGGCCACTTCTCGACAACGAACAGCAACGTCTCAGATCGGAAGGTCAACGACGCCGTGCCCGTTCCACTTCCGGTGTACGTGCGCACGCGCAGTCCGCCATGCTTGGACATCGGCTCAAAGACGAGACGCTGTCGTCGAAGTCGCACCGTCTTCACCGAACTCCAGGTAGGTGTGTGTGTGCCTGGTGACAGCTCGGTTGACAAGGTCCTAGGTAAAGACACTCAAAAGACCCGACTTGTGCAACAGTCAGGGCACATTGGAACAAATACAATATACAAAAGAATATACAATCCGACACCTCGACCGGACACCGTGTACGTGACGTCACGCTTAGATACCGAACTATTACCCTAATGAATATTCACAAGAACACCAAAAATCAATAATCTCATACTTCAAATGCCTGTCGTCTTATACCCACGCACTCACTCACTCACTCACTCACTCACTCACTCACTCACTCACTCACTCACTCACTCACCCACCCACTCACTCACTCACTCACTCACCACTCACTCACTCACGCACGCACGCACGCACGCACGCACGCACGCACGCACACACACACACGCACGCAAGAACACACATATATAAAGTTATGTTATATATATATATATATATATATATATATATATATATATATATATATATATATATATATAATAATATGCTGCACATCGTGTCTTGCTACCCAAGACTCGGGCGGAATATTGGCAAATGTGCTTTCTCTGTGGCTGCGCCAACAATTTGAATCAACTCCCTGTTACGTTTAAATCTTCTCAAACTAGTCCAGTCGGCGGTTCCATGCTCCAATGACAACTTTTGCCTACCCCCGTGTATGACTAGCAAAATTACTTTTTTTGTTGCGCCTCTGAGCTTGAATCTTTCAAGGATATAGGCACTATAGAAGTTTTACATTATTATGAATATATATATATATATATATATATATATATATATATATATATATATATATATATATATATACATAAATACATATAATATACTGTATATATATATATATATATATATATATATATATATATATATATACATAAAATATACAGTATATATATATATATATACACATACATAAATACATATAATATACAGTATATATATATATATACATAAATACATATAATATACAGAATATATATATATATATATATATATATATATACATAAATATATAATATAAGTATATATATATACATAAATACATATAATATACAGTATGTATATATATATATATATATATATATACATAAATACATATAATATACAGTATATATATATACACACATACATATACACACACATATATATATATATATATATATATATATATATATATATATATATATATATAATATAGTCGTTGCATCGTAGATACAACAGAACGTACATACCGTTGTGTGGTGGTTTGACGCAAGTCTGTAAATACAGTTCATCAGTTAGAACATGTTGCATCTTGTTGAGCACAGTTTAAGATAAACACAAACGAATTTAACAGCGCATTCCCCCCCCCCCCCCGTTGACGGGCCTTGAGAAGATGTTCGGCAGCCACAAGTATTTGTCTAGTGGCGACCGCAGCGCCCTCGCCGGCAGCCTCGGTCTGACGCAGATTCAGGTGAAGACGTGGTACCAGAACAGACGCATGAAGTGGAAGAAGCAGGTGGGTCCGTCTCTCTCGACGTGGGTCCGTCTCTCTCGAGGTGGGTCCGTCTCTCTCGAGGTGGGTTCGTCTCTCTAGAGAAGGGTCCGTCTCTCTCGAGGTGGTTCCGTCTCTCTAGAGAAGGGTCCGTCTCTCTCGAGGTGGGTCCGTCTCTCTAGAGGTGGGTTCGTCTCTCTAGAGAAGGTCCGTCTCTCTCGAGGTGGGTCCTCTCTCTAGAGGTGGGCCCGTCTCTCTAGAGAAGGGTCCGTCTCTCTCGATGTGTGTCCGTCTATCTAGAGGTGGCGTCTCTCTAGAGAAGGGCCGTCTCTCTAGAGAAGGGTCCGTCTCTCTCGAGGTGAGTCCGTCTCTCTAGAGGTGGGTCCGTCTCTCTCGAAGTGGGTCCGTCTCTCTAGAGGTGGGTCCGTCTCTCTAGAGGTGGGCCCGTCTCTCTCGAAGTGGGTCCGTCTCTCTAGAGGTGGCTCCATCTCTCTAGAGGTGGGTCCGTCTCTCTCAAGGTGGGTCCGTCTCTCTAGAGGTGGGTCCGTCTGTCTCGAGATGGGTCCGTCTCTCTAGAGGCGGGTCCGTCTCTTTCGAAGTGGGTCCGCCTGTCTCTAGATAGGTCCGTCTCTCTAGAGGTGGGTCCATCTCTCTAGAGGTGGGTCCGTCTGTCTCGAGATGGGTCCGTCTCTCTAGAGGTGGGTTTTTCTGTCTAGAGGTGGGTCCGTCTCTCTCGAGGTGGGTCCGTATCTCTAGAAGCGGGTCCGTCTCTTTCGAGGTGGGTCCGTCTCTCTAGAAATTATGTATTAGGGCTACGATGCACTTGGAATCGCATTTTGATAGTTTCCCGCCTTCCTAGCTTTTACAACACAGCAGGGACTCCGCTGCAAAATACGACTTTGTTGCTATTCGGCTTAGAACTCCATTTTGCATCGTACTCAAAAACGCACCGACGTCGAAAGTCGACCCCAAAGAAATTACGCCAAAACGTAGAGGCCCATGTGAAATGTCTCGTCTGCCCTGGGCTAAATTACTCTTATAATCGTTAACCAATGTTACTCTCTCTTTCATTCTTCGCTTCTGTCTTTCCATTTCCTGTGTTCTCTGCCTAACTAATAATTATACGAGGTTTCAGAATCTTTGGTTAGCTCACATTATAGATTCCTTCTGCCGATTGCTTAACGTTCATCAGCAAACTGCGGGTAACTCGAGCCTCTATAAGTCGTCTCTTTCTAATATTTAAGTATATTTAAGTATAATGATATAGCGGATAGTTGATTACTGTAACAATTTGTTTTAAGAGACGACAACGAATTAAAGTGTTTCGAAGACTCCCTCTTATCGCACTTTCTTTTATTACCAGACGATATTTATAAATTCCCACCGTAACGTCGCTCGTGGCGGTGTCTGCAGGTGTTACTGGGAGGAGGGAAGGAGTCTCCCACGAAACCGAAAGGACGTCCAAGGAAGAACGTCATATTCCTGACGTCCCCCGTCCAGCATCCCGCCCGACCTGACGACTCGAAGCTCCTCGCAGCGACCCGATAGGGAGACGGGGAAGTGGCAGGAGGACGAGATGGGAAAGGAACAGCACGAGCACATGTGACGTCACGAGGGAGAGCGAGAGGACATGGATCGCATCGCAGAAGACATCATACGCCAGGCGTACACTCTCTGTACAACGGTACTTCGTCAGGACGATGTATGTGGCACAACAAAGACGGAAAAATAAACCGAAGACCGCCATCGAAGCCGGCCTCAGTCTGAACGTTTTGTAAAACGCAGAAAACTAGTATATTAACTTAAGTCTATATATATAATATATATATATATATATATATATATATATATATATATATATATATGTTTTATATATATATATTTTATATATATATATAAATTATATTATATGTATATATTCTTATAGTTCTACGGGGACAGTCATAACGACTTCGAGTCAACTCTGCAAATCGACGTAATGTCTGTGAACCGGACGTACAACCGGGTAGTGAGTGACCAGTGGTCATTGCAGCCGACTGACCCCTGCGTGGAGTACCGCAACTTCGGTAACTTGTCTGGCGTGATCCAACAACCAACATTGTCTCGAGTCGTTTCGTGCGTGTTCTTCGTTGAGCCCCGGAGTCTGACTCTGATTCCTCGTTCGGCCGTCGCTGTATTGCAAGAGTCTGAGAGGCCGTTCCTCGCAGGACGTGTTGCCCTGTTGTAGCTGTCGTGCCGCCAAGAACCGTGTCGGTCTCCAGTGTGAACGTTGGTGTGCATATTGTTCACCGAATCTGCTATAACGAATCAAAACACGCACCCCAAAAATGCGAGCGTACACTTGTGTGACTGTGCACTTAATTTCACGGCGCTAGCCGGTGTCATGAAATGTGGCCTAAATGATCACCAATTGTGTTGAATGCGAAACAAATATGTTAACGTCACTGACTTCAATAACAAACATACAGAAATCGTCGTAAGTTTATGAACACTATGTAACACTTTCGACAGCGTAGCGAATTGCAACGCAGATTCACACCTGACATCACGTGATCAAATGCAGCGACGCTCCGCAACACAACAACTATACCGCGACGATGACAACGTGACCCCGACGTAAGCACCGGACTAGTGTAATACGTGACGTCATAGGTTGACCAATGTAATACGTGACGCCGTAGGTCGACTAATGTAATACATTACGTCATATGTCGACCAATGTAATACGTGACGTCGTAGGCCGACTAATGTAATACGTGACGTCATATGTCGAACTAATGTAATACGTGACGTCGTAGGTCGACTAATGTAACACGTGACGTCGTAGGTCGACTAATGTAACACGTGACGTCGTAGGTCGACTAATGTAATACGTGACGTCGTAGGTCGACTAATGTAATACGTGACGTCGTATGTCGACTAATGTAATACGTGACGTCGTATGCCGACTAATGTAATACGTGATGCCATATGTCGACTATGTAATACGTGACCTCGCTGCACACCGCACGACTAATGTAATACGTGACGTCGTAGGTCGACTAATGTAATACGTGACGTCGTAGGTCGACTAATGTAATACGTGACGTCGTAGGTCGACTAATGTAATACGTGACGTCGTAGGTCGACTAATGTAATACGTGACGTCGTAGGTCGACTAATGTAATACGTGACGTCGTAGGTCGGCTAATGTAATACGTGACGTCGTAGGTCGACTAATGTAACACGTGACGTCGTAGGTCGACTAATGTAATACGTGACGTCGTAGGTCGACTAATGTAATACGTGACGTCGTAGGTCGACTAATGTAATACGTGACGTCGTAGGTCGACTAATGTAATACGTGACGTCGTAGGTCGACTAATGTAATACGTGACGTCGTAGGTCGACTAATGTAATACGTGACGTCGTAGGTCGACTAATGTAATACGTGACGTCGTAGGTCGACTAATGTAATACGTGACGTCGTAGGTCGACTAATGTAATACGTGACGTCGTAGGTCGACTAATGTAATACGTGACGTCGTAGGTCGGCTAATGTAATACGTGACGTCGTAGGTCGACTAATGTAATACGTGACGTCGTAGGTCGGCTAATGTAACACGTGACGTCGTAGGTCGGCTAATGTAATACGTGACGTCGTAGGTCGGCTAATGTAATACGTGACGTCGTAGGTCGGCTAATGTAATACGTGACGTCGTAGGTCGGCTAATGTAATACGTGACGTCGTAGGTCGACTAATGTAACACGTGACGTCGTAGGTCGGCTAATGTAATACGTGACGTCGTAGGTCGACTAATGTAACACGTGACGTCGTAGGTCGACTGCGTGGGTCCAACAGCTGCCGTACTCTACCCGAGCCCGCGGCACATCGACCTGAGCCCGCCTCCAACTTGTCGTGTAGTCGACAGCAGTACGCATTCTTCACCGCGACGCGTCAATCGCATTCGTCCCGTCGACAACCTCCCGACCGGGCGGCGGCCAGCGGGCGCCAGCCGACGTCTGGCGGCACACGGACGCACACAGACGCGGGCCGCGTCTGTCACAAGCCATTAGCGCGTGCGCGCTGCACACCGCACGCATCTCGATTAATCTCGGCGCTGGCTGTCGAGTCTCGCGAGACCGCCCGTCGCGTGACGTGAAACGCGAGCCGGCGCCGAGATGCCGCGAGCTGTTTGAAAAAGAGGAACAGTAGGGTGCGCGGCCGACTGACGCGGTCGATTAGCCTTAAATCGTTGCCGTTTACTGATCTAATGCCCGATGTTAGATGTAACGGTTTTTGTTAATTAAACACGCCGCCGGAGAAACGGTTATTTGCTTTCTGTCTGCACCGGGAGTTATTCGTCACATGCCTCCGTGTTCACGGGTGGGTCCGTTACTGGGCGATCCACCATTCCGAAAAACACGTCCAGCTTTTATCGTTTCACAAACCAGGTCACAATATTGTGAAATCGTCGTAACTGTGAACCGCGGAATGAGGGGCGCGGGCTGCTGCGTTATACTGTGTTGTTGTTGTCGGATTGCACCGTTATACTGTGTTGTTGTTGTCGCATTGCAGCGTTAGACTGTGTTGTTGTTGCCGGGTCCCCAGAGAGCCATCGTAGACAACATTCATAGGGCGAAAGCAAAGTCGCTATGAAAGAAAGTTGTCTTCCAACCAATGTCTGTTTCCATCGTAATTACATTAGTTGTTTTAATTCAGTAATATCCTACACTACAGGACAGTCAAACGACGGGAGGTGTGGGGACATGGACAATGGTTGTTGCTCAGTTTCGTAAACTCTTCAGACGTAGACGACGTACCGGATGTGTCAACTCAACGAGCGGCACTTTAATAAACACACGAATATCACACATAGATTATAAATACACAACAAAACATGTTCAGTGGATCTCGTCGCATCGACACAATATGTCCGTTACGGCCAGATGACCGCTCTGGCCAGGGAGTGCAACCTAGTCATCCTGGTTCACAGGTGCCGTCCAAGCAGATACCACCACATTGACTTATAGTTATTTGTTTTCCAGCATCCGAGGGTTGTTACCCCGTAGAGAGCAGGGTGTTCAAGTGCTACGCTCCAGTGCTGTGGTGACGCCGGCCAGTCTCCGTAGGTACGCCGCCCGTCTGTTCCGTAGATCAACGAGAACTTCGTCGTCGGCGAATTCCTCCGAGTCCGAGCAGAGAGCAGAGGCCAAGTCTACAGCACACAACGACAGTCGTGCTTCATGCGTGCACATTGCACAACGGAGACAGCAACCACGTGACACGCAGAATGGAACTGACGGCATCACAGTACTATCTACTTTTTCTTCAACAATAAAACATTAGGAATCTCTACTACGTCATCGTGGTCAGAATAAATAGCGCATTGTCCAGTGTGGTGGACTGCACAATCGAAAACCATCTCGACAGTTTTAGGAAGTATTCGGTCACGCTGCAATTAACGGGACGAAGACAAGAATACTAGTACACATATATCCACCACTGTCTATGGCCACGTACTGATTCATACAACCGACTGAACTAGGGCAATGGACAATGAACAAACTTGCATAAGGTTCGAAACGGCAGCACTGGGTTCAACCTCGGCATATCTTTTCTGAGACGTAGCTGTTGACACTGCGCCAATGTTACCTGCTTCAACATGACAACTTCGATGTCAGTCTACGACTGGAGCCCATGTGACAGACAACGGCTGAAGAGAAACACGACATCCGTCCGAGAAACAACAGCTGAAGAAACACCAGATCCATCCGAGAAACCTTTTTGGGGATGTTTACCTTATTCACACCAATCAACTGGCCCGTTGTGGTGCAGCCAAAACAAAATCAACATCACCATTTCGATTTGATCTTACCTGGTGGTGACGTCACAGGGCTGAGGGGTCGAGCAAGGTCACTGTCGACGCTAGAGGTCAGTGAAGCTGAGGACCCGAAAAGCTGTGAGCCGACGACCTACAAATTACCAACGCGACTCAATACGTTGTGTAAACGGACGTCACTGAGTGGACAATATCACATTCTCAGGTAATCTTCATATGAACTTGTTTACAAGTTGGATCATCCTGGCATGGAGATAAGAGAATATTGTGTTGATTGTTTCGCAGTTTTCAGTTACTGCCTCGCTACTACTGTACACCAAACAGTTGACGTCATCATAGAAATGACCACAGTAGAGGATTACATAAAGTACGTGTAACAATAAAACAAAGTTTTATAAACTGACGGCGACACCAAGAGTAGAGAAACGTCGACAACACGTCACGTGCCGAATACTGTTCCTTGTGTGAACTGGCAATGATGTATCATACACAAATGCTACGCACGAACGTGATATATCCAGACAGAGCAACAAACTAGATTCCACTACGATGCAATGCTGTGAAGAAAGAGGGCACACGACGTACGTCCATGACCAATGGCGGACAAGACAGATATCACATGACATACCTGACCGATGGCGGACGTGACGCTGCGGGTGGGACTGGAGTGGGAACGCGCGGGGTGACTCTGTGACGTCTTCCCAGACTTCCTCCCTCTCCCACCTGGACGTGTTGACCGGCCCAGACCACCCACGTCGTCATCAGTCGGCGTCCGTCGGTCGGGTCGTCCAGCTGCCGTCGTCTTTGACGCCAACCGACGCGTCCCTCCCGTGACACCAGCTCCGTCCTCAGTGGTCGGGTCACACCCTCGCACAAGTCTGTCCCCCGCGCCCTCACGACTGCTGAGCGGTCGTTTCTCCTTCTGTCCTGATGATGTGTCCTCTTCTCCGTACGTGACGTCACCATCATGTCCTTCTTGCTCCGGTTCAGGTCCAGTCTGGCGCCTGCTGCCCCGTCTTGTTGCCTTCTGCCGTCCACCCACAGGCCTCGTCCGCTGTCCACTGCTGTCCACACGTCTGGACACATCTCCCTGCACCAACCGGTCCGTGTGTGCTTCATTGTCACGTGACACGTCTCCGTGAGAGGTCACCTGTGTTGACCGGTGTTTCACTCGGCCCGTTCTGTCCGACCTGTCTGTGTCTGATTCGTCGCCGTCGTCAGTGTCACCGCGTTGGTCGACGTGTCCCGGGTGAGCGGTGTGTCGCCCGGAGTGGCCGTCACCTCCACGACGACACCGCGTGTCTACACTGGACGACGGTCTGTCGGGGAGATGTGACACCGTCGTTGTCCTCGTGTCTCTGTGTGACGTCAGACACTGCAACCGACAGGAGCACAGACGACATGAGCACAGACGACATGAGCACATACGACATGAGCACATACGACATGAGCACAGACGACATGAGCACATACGACATGAGCACATACGACATGAGCACAGACGACATGAGCACATACGACATGAGCACATACGACATGAGCACATACGACATGAGCACATACGACATGAGCACATACGACATGAGCACATACGACATGAGCACACAGACGATATGAGCACATACGACAGGAGCACAGACGACATGAGCACATACGACATGAGCACAGACGATATGAGCACATACGACATGAGCACAGACCGATATGAGCACAGACCGATATGAGCACAGACGACTGGAGGTGAGGTTGATGTAATGGTGGATACTGACAGACATGGAGTTTATTCTTCTTCTTCTCATAGTTCACTCCTCAGTCTGTTAACCAGATGATTGTGGATAAAGTATTGTTAAGCTTGGTTGTCGGAGTTGTCCTCTAGAATTAGTGAGTCCACTACAGGTTACACATTTATCCCCTGTTTGAGATCCCTTACTTCCCCTGGCATAGACACCAGATTGTGATGGGACCAATGACGCTTAGTCCGGCACTGTCTTACACCTCACAACACCTACACTCACACACCTGTACACCTGTGTTGTATTACACCTCACAACACCTACACTCACACACCTGTACACCTGTGTTGTCTTACACCTCACATAACCTACACTCACACACCTGTACGCGTGTGTTGTATTACACCTCACAACACCTACACTCACACACCTGTACACGTGTGTTGTCTTACACCTCACATAACCTACACTCACACACATGTACACCTGTTGTCTTACACCTCACAACACCTACACTCACACACCTGTACACGTGTGTTGTCTTACACCTCACATAACCTACACTCACACACATGTACACCTGTTGTCTTACACCTCATAAAACAATAAATTATTTAAAAAAATGTCTATCTGTTGCTATGAATTTAATAAACTGCAATACATAGCAATGCCGGAGAAAACATGCCCACCTTCACCCGTTTGACACGGTACCGTCAGCCGGAGTCAGTTTGACACCTTGATACAGTAGCATGTTTTCCTTGGACTAGATTTAATTTTTTTGATTAATATATATATATAAATAAATATAATATATATATATATATATATATATATATAATATATATATATATATATATTATATATATATATATATATATATATATATATATATATATATATATCATGTACTACTAATATTATATAAAACCGTGACAAGCTGCAGTAGAAAAGGAAACAAAGATCAATTAGAAAATAAAAAGAACTGTGATTTGTCCTTTATTAAGTTACAGCACACCATGAATAGTTGGTTTAAGCACCCCTGACGTGAGGAACGTTAGTTATGAGGAACAGTTTGACAGTCTTCCTCAGAGTAACAGTGCACTCACTATATATGAGGTATATAACAAGATGAGGCGCTTCTCCTACCTCGCGTGTGTGTCCTGTCACACTGACGTTGTCTCCCAGTGTCACCCTCTGTCTGGTGGTGGTCATGTCTACACTGTAGTATGTCACATGACAGGTGTAGATGGGGCGCCATATCCTCTCCATCTCCCTCTCCCTGCTGTGTCAACCGTGTCCCGGGCGGAACACTCGGGCTGGCTAATGGGACAGTGTTGCCTGTCCCCAGTGCAGTGACACGAGGTCGCTGTCAAAAGGATACAAACACCATTGGACTGTCCACACATAGGTCAACCTGGTGAAACGTGCAGGATGTTTGGTTCAATGCACTGTCCATATTAAAGTAGACAGCCTTATTTCTTGAAATACCTCAACTTTTGCAGAATATGCTTCTGTTTTTGTATGTCATCATTCAAATAATAACGATAAGAACTAGTTTACTTGAACCATTGGTTCAGCAACATTAGTCCACTGTACCTGAGGGAGCAGTGTTGTTTGTTAGCAGGGATGTATCATAGAAAACCTTACTTCTGTTTTCTGTCTTAAACAAAACTCTGTGGCATTTTTGACATGCCCAGTGCTGCCATCTAGAGAGTGATAGTTACAAGCTAACACAAGTCTGTCTTGTGCTGCTACCTGGTGGAATATAACATATTTCAACAATTCTATCTGACAAGATTCCACCTTAGAACGTGTCTTCCACACTCAGCCACTTCAAACAAGGACCACACAGTGACAGCTGTGAAAAGTGTGTCGTCACTCACCTTGTCAGTATCCATTGCTGCGCCTGACATGTGCTGCTCCAGTTCTTGGCCTGAGGGTGACCGGTCGATGGTCATTGCAGTGGCGTCCACCAACCGTCCACTTGCCAGTCTGCGCCGGAACTCAGCCAGTCTCAGGTCAGTTGAGTCGTCCAGCTGTGGACATTGACAGTCAATAATACCAGTGCTAGACCAGTGCTACACGAGTTCTATACAAGCGCCACACCAGTGCAACATCAGTGCCACACCAGTGCAACATCAGTGCCACACCAATGCTACACCAGTGCAACATCAATGCCACACCAGTGCTACACCAGTGCAACATCAGTGCCACACCAGTGCCACACCAGTGCTACACCAGTGCAACATCATTGCCACACCAGTGCAACATCAGTGCCACACCAGTGCAACATCAGTGCCACACCAGTGCTACACCAGTTCTACACCAGTGCTACACCAGTTCTACACCAGTGCCACACCAGTTCTACACCAGTGCTACACCAGTGCCATAACAGTGCTACACCAGTTCTACACAAGTGCCACACCATTGCTACACCAGTGTCACCCCAGTTCTACACCAGTGCCACACCAGTTCTACACCAGTGCTACACCAGTGCCACACCAAGCGCCACACCATTGCTACACCAGTGCCACAAACACCATTTCAACTTATCTGGGAAGCATTCAGCCATGTTGCAATTAATGCTCCAAGGCTGTTTGTACAAATACCAACCACTATCTATAACCAGTTGTGGGTGAAGGTGCAGGCCTTGTGGGGGTGAATGAAACTGTTCAAGTTTCAAGACATACTGAAACCAACAACTGACAGGCCAGTCTCCCACTAACTACACACACAGTCTCCCACTAACTACACACACAGTCTCCCACTAACTACACACACAGTCTCCCACTAACTACACACACAGTCTCCCACTAACTACACACACAGTCTCCCACTAACTACACACACAGTCTCCCACTAACTACACACACAGTCTCCCACTAACTACACACACAGTCTCCCACTAACTACACACACAGTCTCCCACTAACTACAAAACACAGACTCCCACTAACTACACACACAGTCTCCCCCTAACTACACACACAGTTCATAATCACACAGTTCACTAACTACACACACACAGTCTCCCACTAACTACACACAGTCTCCCACTAACTACACACACAGTCTCCCACTAACTACACACACAGTCTCCCACTAACTACACACACAGTCTCCCACTAACTACACACACAGTCTCCCACTAACTACACACACAGTCTCCCACTAACTACACACACAGTCTCCCACTAACTACACACACAGTCTCCCACTAACTACACACACAGTCTCCCACTAACTACACACACAGTCTCCCACTAACTACACACACAGTCTCCCACTAACTACACACACAGTCTCCCACTAACTACACACAGTCTCCCACTAACTACACACACAGTCTCCCACTAACTACACACACAGTCTCCCACTAACACACACAGTCTCCCACTAACTACACACACAGTCGACAACACGTACAGACATAGGAACCTTTGCACTGAAGGAGCCAGGTTTGCTCAGGGACGTCATCTGTCCATGTGGCTCTGTCTGTCTGTGTGATGCTGTGTGTCGCGCTCCTCCATCTTACAGCGCAGTCTCCACTGGGCCAGGATGTCATCCTCAGGCAGAGGCTGACGCCGCGGCAGTGGACCACTGCTGGCCCTCTCTGTAACACAACTACAGGTTGGTTGTCTGTTGGTTGTCTGTTGAATGTCTGCTAGTTATCTGTTGATTGTCTATTGATTATCTGCTGGTTATCTGTTGGTTGTCTGTTGATTGTCTGCTGGTTATCTGTTGGTTATTGTCTGTTGGTTATCTGTTGGTTGTCTGTGTTGATTGTCTGCTGGTTATCTGTTGGTTGTCTGTTGGTTATCTGTTGGTTGTCTGTTGATTGTCTGCTGGTTATCTGTTGGTTGTCTTTTGGTTATCTGTTGAATGTCTGTTAGTTATCTGTTGGTTATCTGCTGGTTGTCTGTTGGTTATACCTGTGACAGGTGCCCTGGTGAAGACAGGTCTATATGGCTCCTCATGCAAACTGCGTGGAGTCTCACTCAGACTGCTGCCCAAGCCATCTGTGCTGACAATCGGCTCGGAAGACCCAAGACTGCTGACACTACAAACACAGAACTAAGACTGATCACACTACAAAACACATAAAACTAAGACTGCTGACATTGCAAACACACAAGTAAGACTGATCACACTACAATGTGACTACCATGGATACATACACAATTACACATACAACTAAGACTGATTGAGGAACCTCCACTTATGTTCCATGAGGAACCTCCACTTATGTTCCATGAGGAACCTCCACTTACGTTCCATGAGAAACCTTCACTTATGTTCCATGAGGAACCTCCACTTATGTTCCAATAGGAACCTCCACTTATGTTCCACAAAGAACCCCCACTTAAATTCCACGAGGAACCTCAACGTATGTTCCATGAGGAACCTCCACTTACGTTCGTTGCAAGAGCCTGTCAGCTTTCTCCTCCAGGTGGCGACTCTTTAAGCCGTCATACGAACCTCGCACGTTGTCCTGTGATATATAAAATGAGTGTCAGTGAAACTGCCAGTAAACCTACACATAACCACACACAACCACACACACACACACACACACACACACACACACACACACACACACACACACACACACACACACACACACACACACACACACACACACACACACACACACACACACACACACACACACACACACACACACACACACACACACACACACACACACACACACACACACACACACACACACACACACACACACACACACACACACACACACACACACACACACACACACACACACACACACACACACACACACACACACACACACACACACACACACACACACACACACACACACACACACACACACACACACACACACACACACACACACACACACACACACACACACACACACACACACACACACACACACACACACACACACACACACACACACACACACACACACACACACACACACACACACACACACACACACACACACACACACACACACACACACACACACACACACACACACACACACACACACACACACACACACACACACACACACACACACACACACACACACACACACACACACACACACACACACACACACACACACACACACACACACACACACACACACACACACACACACACACACACACACACACACACACACACACACACACACACACACACACACACACACACACACACACACACACACACACACACACACACACACACACACACACACACACACACACACACACACACACACACACATTGTTGTATTTGATCCCAAAATGTGTATTTGGACCCAACCCTGAACGTTACCACTTACAGCAGACAGCCACCAGAAGTCCTGAGTCTTGACAGTTCCCGCTCTCTCTCGCTCCTCCCTACTGAGAGGGGTGCCGTGGCGGAAGCGATCTATGTACCTAAGACAAACACAAGTGAACTTGTCTTAGAACTGTCACTTACAGGAAGATTGCCACATTTCTCTTGTCATACGTTCACAAGTGTGTAATATTTTTAATTTACCGCATCACAGTTCTTACAACAGTCACGCATTGTTTGGAAATCAATTTGTACATTTCTAGCGCCCGATGCATGGGTAATTTTTGTGTGGTGATAAATCCTCACCTTTACTGATTACTCCTCTGCCATCATAATAATAATAATAATAATAATAACTTCTTATGCGCCAATATCCTCGTGCGTGAGTCGTTGATGGATGGACGAAGGTTCTAGGAAGCTAAGGAGGATAGGCAGCATTAAAGAGATATGTTTTTAGACATCGGCGGAAGGAAACTATATTACCTTCCGACTTGACACTGACAGGAAGCGAATTCCACAGAGTTGGTGCAGCAACCGAGAAAGCTCGGGTCCCAGCTTTCGTCTTAACCCGAGGAATGTAAAGTGGGTTACTACTGGTTGAGCGTAGCTCTCTGGAATTCCTTGCTGGAGTTAGCATTGAGTTTAGATATGTTGGTTGTTTAGATGCGAGTGCTTGATAGGATATTGTGCAAATCTTGAAAATAATGCGATAATGCACAGGGAGCCAGTGCAATGATTTTAGAAGTGGCACCGAGCTAGAAAAACGAGGAGAACGTGTAACTACCCTTGCCAAGCAGTTCTGGACACGTTGAAGTCTTGCAATATCCTTGTTCGCAGTATTGTAAAGGAGGGAATTGCAGTAGTCAAGTCTGCTGCTTACTAGAGCTGTCGCGATGGTTTTAGCAACAGAAAGTGATAAAAATCTGCGAATACGACGAAGATCACGGATATGGTAGAAACAGCAACGGCATGTTTTTGATATGTGCTGTTTGAAATTGAAGCTTTCGTCAAAGTTAACTCCGAGATTTGAAACGGAGGGGGCTGGTGTTACACTCTGATTTGGGATATGTGTCGGGAAAAAGCCGTCTAGTTTTGCACGCTGCGTTACGGTACCAATGATGATAAATTCGGTCTTGTTTGCATTTAACTTTAGTTTACTATTTTTCATCCAAAGGGAGACATCTTGGAGACAATCCCTGAGCTGGTTTAAGGAGCGGCAAGCATCTGGTGTAGTCAACGAAATGTAGATTTGGGTGTCATCGGCATAAAGGTGATGATCTAAGTTGTGACCTTGGATAACAGAGCTTAAAGGTGTTGTGTATAAAGTGAAAAGCAAAGGCCCCAAAACAGAACCCTGTGGGACACCACATGACGTGGGCAACATGTCTGAAAAGCAGTTACCTATTTTAATGGCTTGCTGTCTGTCAGTAAGATATGAAGTAAACCAGCTCAGGGCTGTGCCAGATATGCCGTACCATGTTGATAGACGTGTAATGAGAATATTGTGGTCGATGGTGTCGAAAGCGGCGGATAGGTCAAGCAGGGTCAGGGCGGTAACTTTTCCATTGTCGATGTTGAGGTTAATGTCATTGTGTACTTTTAAAAGAGCAGTTTCTGTAGAATGAAATTGTTTATATGCAGACTGCGACACATTGGATAGACCATTTTTGTAGATGTGAGATCTGAGACGATTAGCTACAACCTTTTCAAGTATTTTTGAGATGAAACTTAGGTTGGAAATAGGTCTGTAACTGTTTAATTCTTCTTTAGGCAGAGTTGATTTCTTAAGAACTGGATTAACATGGGCACATTTAAAATCGTCAGGGAAAAAGCCGTAGCATAAAGATGCATTTATGATATCTGTTATTGGTTTAATTAATACGTCAAGGCATGCTTTCAGTAGTATGGTGGGGATTGGATCAAGGTCACACGATTTACTTGGGGATGACATGATGATTTTTCTCACTTCACTATCATAACAGGTTTGGAATATGTTAATCATGCAAAGTACTGTAAACATAATTTTTAATAAACCCACCAATTCTAATCAATCCACCCGTTCCGACACGAACACAAAAGTATTGTGAACCACTTCCACTAGATGTCGCCACGGGTGTCTATCTGCATGACTTGGTAAACTTTAGAACTGTATTTACTAAACATATCAAAGTTATCCTGCAGTGCCTCGATCTAACGACGACTCTTACATGGGCCTTTATGATTGTGTCTTGTGATTCTGATATATTTTGTTTCTGTGTTCAAGTTCCTTTGATATTAAGTATCACATTTCAGGTAAATTCAACAGTAATGTGGAGGTCCATATGGAGTGCAGTGGCTCAGGGGTAGAACTTCGGACTCTCGACTAAGAGGATCCGGGTTTCAATCCTGTGCCGTGTTAGAATCTTGAGCAAATTTTTTCACTCTACATTGCTCCAGTTCGCTCAGCTGTATAAGTGAGTACCTGGCTATAGACAGTGGTGGATATGTGTATGAGCAGCCATCACGCATTAATTGTTGCATATGGCTGGATTCTTCCCAGATAAGTTGAGACAGTATTTGATTGAACAGGTCTGTCAGGGAAGTAAAGTGCAATCCTGAGGATTGCATACTGTGCTATAGAAGAACTTAGATTTACTTTTTTATCTTTCAATAGACCTTTACTGTTTTTCGACATTCACATGCAAGTAAAAGTACTTTACGATAAGTTACACACGGACATCACTGATTAATTCTGCCTAAGTATAATTGTTTAAATTGTCATTAAATGAAGAAATAAACGTACTTGGAGAGAACTGAACCATCAGTGCCGGGGGTGACACCGTGGCCACCAGACGTGTCTCTCTCTGGCACATGGTGGTCTACATGGTGGTCCATGAGATGGTCCATGTGTCTCTTGTCTCTTTGTGCGTCTTTCTCGAACACAGACATTGGTGAAGATGTCCACATCTGACTATGGGCCGCGTACAACTCACCACCAAAGCTGACATTGCCAGACACACTGTAACAACCAACAGCAAGATGTCACATCTGACCTACAAGATGTTACATCTTAGCTACAAGATGTCACATCTGACCTACAAGATGTCACATCTGACCTACAAGATGTTACATCTTAGCTACAAGATGTCACATCTGACCTACAAGATGTTACATCTTAGCTACAAGATGTTACATCTTAACTACAATGTACTCTGAAATTATTGCCTATTAAAAAATTCAAATGTTATTCTGTTTTTGTTTGAAGAAATTAATCCTAATATAAAACTTGCTGTTAAAGTACTTATTTTTAAGTGATGCCTTATACAGTGACACAGGCCCCCACCACGTGGCACTCACAGTGTATAAAACAAAACCTACACTTTTTCTTTGTGTTTTACATAATCTACACACACGGAGGCCTGGTAGTTCATTTTGAAGAAAAAAAACAGTAAACAAATTAAAATAAAAACAGTAAATGAGTCTTCCTCTTTTTAAAAGTTTAAATGTTCTTTGCTTAGCTGGCCCTTAAAGGGATTCTTTGTGAACTTTATCAAATTTACATTCGAGATGTAGTATCAAATAATTTCTCATAAATACTTTGTCTGCTACTTTTGTCTTGCAAATCTACGGATAACTTACGAGTTATCTGTGCAACAACCTGAGAGACAACTGAATCACTTTGCGATTGCTGCCACATGAATGATTAATTATGCTGGTTATAAAGAATATTCATCCATTCACAGTGACACACACAATGACCCTTGACTTTAATAAACGCAGTGAACTTGTCAGATAAAACCAAAGTCTGGCGAACTGAACTGAATATTCATGACCTTAACTGACCCCAAACTCACAAAGCACACACTCTGCATATGCAGTATATTTTTCATATGTTGTCAAGGTTATAAATGAATAATAAAACATATTTGTAATGAAATGAAGGCATAACTTTACTTGAAATAATAATTTTAATATATTTAATTAAAAACTGTGTAAATTACAGAGCTTAAAATGCCAGAATGCCTTTAACACTAACTAACATATTCAGCAGAGATCAAAATTACGATGGAGAGACAATATGGTGACAGAATAATGACAATGCAGGGGATGAACAGTCGCGACCTAGAAGGTTAGGAGAGGTGGAGTGGAGGGGGGGATGTAATGGGGTTTTTACCCCACCAGGTGGTGAAGGTGCCATAGACCAGTACCTGAGACTTGAGGGTTTCTCACTATCGGGCCACGACTCGTTGAACTTGGAGGAGCCCCCTCCTTCAGGGCTAACACCATCAGCCCGCGGGAACTTGGATGTGTAGTACAGGGACGCTTTGAGGAAGTGGTCATCACTGGGAGACAGATCCCCACACACCTCCCAACTCTTCCCCTCCACAGACAGGGGGGCCTAGACACAACACACACAGGCATAAACAACCCCACCCATCCACATAGAGAGGAGCCTAGACATGACACACACAAATATAAACAACACTACCCCTCCACAGACAGGGCGGCCTAGACACAACACACACATGCATAAACAACCCCACCCATCCACATAGAGAGGAGCCTAGACATGACACACACAAATATAAACAACACTACCCCTCCACAGACAGGGCAGCCTAGACACAACACACACATGCATAAACAACCCCACCCATCCACATAGAGAGGAGCCTAGACATGACATACACAAATATAAACAACATTACCCCTCCACAGACAGGGCAGCCTAGACACAACACACACATGCATAAACAACCCCACCCATCCACATAGAGAGGAGCCTAGACATGACATACACAAATATAAACAACATTACCCCTCCACAGACAGGGCAGCCTAGACACAACACACACATGCATAAACAACCCCACCCATCCACATAGAGAGGAGCCTAGACATGACATACACAAATATAAACAACATTACCCCTCCACAGACAGGGCAGCCTAGACACAACACACACATGCATAAACAACCCCACCCATCCACATAGAGAGGAGCCTAGACATGACATACACAAATATAAACAACATTACCCCTCCACAGACAGGGCAGCCTAGACAGAACACACATATACATAAACAACCCCACGTCTCCACAGACCGGGCATCCTAGACACAACACACACAAACATAAACAACCCAACCCCATCCACAGACAGAGCAGCCTAGACACAACACACAGACATAAACAACCCAACCCATCCACAGACAGGGCAGCCTAGACACAACACACACAGACATAAACAACCCAACCCATCCACAGACAGAGCAGCATAGACACAACACACACAGAGACATAAACAACCCCACCCATCCACAGACAGGGCAGCCTAGACACAACACACACACAGACATAAACAACCCAACCCATCCACAGACAGAGCAGCATAGACACAACACACACAGAGATAAACAACCCCACCCGTCCACAGACAGGGCAGCCTAGACACAACACACACAAACATAAACAACCCACCCATCCACAGACAGGGCAGCCTATACACAACACACACAAACATAAACAACCCACCCATCCACAGACAGGGCAGCCTAGACACAACACACACAGACATAAACAACCCCACCCATCCACAGACAGGGCAGCCTAGACACAACACACACAGACATAAACAACCCCACCCATCCACAGACAGGGCAGCCTAGACACAACACACACAGACATAAACAACCCCACCCATCCACAGACAGGGCAGTCTAGACACAACACACACAGACATAAACAACCCCACCCATCCACAGACAGGGCAGCCTAGACACAACACACACAGACATAAACAACCCCACCCATCCCCAGACAGGGCAGCCTAGACACAACACACACAGACATGAACAAACCCACCCATCCACAAACAGGGCAGTCTAGACACAACACACACAGACATAAACAACCCCACCCATCCACAGACAGGGCAGCCTAGACACAATACACGCACGCACGCACGCACGCACGCACGCACGCACGCACGCACGCACGCACGCACGCACGCACGCACACACTAGTTGCATATATAGTGCTCACGTACCATAAAAATTAAAACAAATCTGATATTTTATTAACTAATATCTAATTATATTTCTAGAACCAATACAGATTGAGTTGTTCAGTTACTGTCAGTCTCACGCACCTGTTTCATTGTGTCCTCCACTGGGCGAGGCACAGATGGGTGGTAGAACGACTGCTGCACGGGACTCTCAAGGAATGGGTTGTGTCTGAAAGTCAAGGATCTTCTCACAAATAATATTCAGCTTTGATTTCAAAGGCTATGCAAAATTAAACGTTCAGTACCACCAGTTGTTAGGTGTCACAACTAACTGTGCAGAAAATGTACAGAAAGGAGTCTTGAATAGTGTGACAGAGAGAATTTAAAAATATTAGAATGTCAGGATAGACATCTTAGATAATATTTAATTCTGATAAGGAATAAACAAGTTGTTCACAGTGTTTAAATTATAAAACAGACTGATCATGAGAGCGCTTGGCTACCCATGTTGACTTGTATAATTAATAAAAACAATTATATATTAATATAAATGCAAGAAGATATTAGTGGAAGCAATGAAAACAGAATAAGTGTAATTCAATTGTACTATGAATCATGTGATGAATCACTGAATGGAACTTTGTTACTTTGTCTTAAAATTGTGTTAAGTCTAAATTCTTCTTCCATGCTTCTGCTTGCCCACAATTAACATGCTGAGGATGCAGGCAATCCTTAGTTGGTGGGTGAACAGGATTATTTACCATGACATAATATTACTAGGATGAAATTATTTAACAATGGAAATACTGGTAATAGTGGAAGTAGCGGGTGCTATGACTGCACTGTCCATGGCAGTCACAATGTCAACCTGAACCTTTACATTCCTGCGACTGGATGGGCCAATTGATGTAGTTTGTGTGACACTGGCTCAGAGCCAGTTATTGACCATGAGTCCATGAATGACACACAGTTATGTCACTGACAGGACCATATATCATTATAACCATGTTGAAGCACTGCTTCCTACATTGTGCCACATGTCAAGGTTCAGGGTAGCAAATCTTTTAAATGTTATGCGATTAAACTGTGGAACAAAGTTCAACGAACTTCTACGACTACGTGATGTAGATTTCAACAAAATCATATATTAAAAAGAATGTAAGAATATTTTTATGAGTGAAATAAAGGTGAAAGAGGAAAACGAATTTGTATTTAAGTCGTTTTTATTTATTTTTATTATTTATTTATTCAATTAGTATAGCCATTTTTTACATGTTCATATAATTTGCTTGTAGTTATTATTTATTTTAGGTGTTATTTATATTTTATGGAAGTCATCCAAGTCCACTATGGAAATAAGATGATTGTACATGTACAATTTCATTCTTGTGGTCCTCTTTTATGACGTATTGTTGTGAATAAAAACCACTACTATGGCTATGCTCATGCGGAGTGACAGGTTGGAACATGTCAACAAACCGTCCGTGGTGTTCAGAAAATATTTCACAGCAAATGATTACGTACCGAGAGTATTTAGATATGTCAAAAATTGCACTCATTGTTTACGTCCGTACCAATACAATTCCTGAATCGTACAATAAAAAATTATGCTAAAAATCACATTTCAAATTTTCTCGCGATTCCCACCATCACGACGCCGTAAGATATTGCCGTTGGTTATTAATTGTAAACCGTCAAATACCGCACGGACATCATTGGTATTGCGATAGTCTGATATGGAAAAGTGCATTGTTTTATTTTTAAAAACATTTTCCTTTACCTATTCCGGTCACCGAATACGAAAAAGAACATGCACACAAGTGAATATAAATAAAAAACTGAAACCGTGTTGCACAGGAATTTATTGATCACTCGAAACACACTATGAATGGTGGAATAGTGGGGACGCAGCTGTTAAAAATACTTGAGTGTTGAAACGTGCGGTTATCGGGGCAATGTACGTTTGACTCATTTTAACCCCTGTGTTATATTTATCGTACATTTATACCACCCAGTGAAATGACTAAACCTAAATCAAACGTATATTCCCTAGCGAATGCCTCTAATGCCTTCACGATGTAACTGCACGCTGGTCATTCTCATGCTACACACATAAAGATGGCGTCTGGCGACAGTGGTAAAGCTGCGAAAGCAGGCAAAGCAAAGCCGGTTAATCAAGAACAAGTTATAGCTGGTTTTCAAGAATTACGGAATCAGCAAAGAGCAGTAGCCAGTAAATTGTCAGAACTTGAAATTTTTATTTATTTATTTTTTATTTATTTATTTAATAGGCACAATTAAGAAGCATGCAGGTCAAATTCAATATATATATATATATATATATATATATATATATATATATATATATATATAAGAGAGAGAGAGAGAGAGAGAGAGAGAGAGAGAGAGACCCTCTTTCTTTTAACTTTTATTTGGACTGTGCGCACGCATCTGAGTTTGATACAATCCATTATTTACGTAGTGCAGTATAATAACTTTTTATGGGATTGTTGTTCCATAATTCAGAACTTTTTTCAAACGTCAACATCAGATGGTGATCTAGCTTGTTCGAGAGCTCTATATAGATTCGGTGTATATATTTTTTCTAATATTTAACCGGCATCTTTCTGTAAATATAATTAGGTTGTACTTTGTTTATTTTGTAAGGGTGCCTAATTGTTTTGCCCTCTCAGTGATAATATAATATTATTATTATATATAAACCTAAATCAAACGTATATTCCCTAGCGAATGCCTCTAATGCCTTCACGATGTAACTGCACGCTGGTCATTCTCATGCCACACACATAAAGATGGCGTCTGGCGACAGTGGCAAAGCTGCGAAAGCAGGCAAAGCAAAGCCGGTTAATCAAGAACAAGTTATAGCTGGTTTTCAAGAATTACGGAATCAGCAAAGAGCAGTAGCCAGTAAATTGTCAGAACTTGAAATGGAACGGAAGGAACACGAGTAAGCAAGTGTATACTTGTCATTTCAACATGACGTGTAAAGGCTCGTAGATATGTGCAGGACTCGCAGTCGCAACAGTTGGAACTAAATAAAATTAAAATGTGACATCAATTGGCATCGGTGTGCATATTTAGACATAGTTATTGAATATATTAATGGTATCTAGATTTATTTTAATAACATGAATCTGCCTAAACTAATCTGACGTAAATCTCATAATGATTGGGCTGTTCGTTTGTGGGCGATAATACGCGATGCATGTGCGCTTGGATTTAGTTGGAAACGGATGACCGAATGAACGCCTGTCCTGTGTACGGACAGCATGTGGGCCTTTCCCGTCTAAGACTTTTTCCAAAATGCGTGTTGCTGGAGTAATCCGGTAGGAATTATAGTTCCCCAATGTCTGAAGCTAAAGCCTAGTTGCAATGTTCCAACAGCATAGTCATACACTGCTGTAGCATTCCGACCAGGTCGTTATTGTCAAAGTGAGGCATTCCGAAAAAAGTGGTGCATTGCCACCACCCTGTTGTAGCATTGCAACAGGGGTTGCGGCATTATAACTGGTGCTTTCAGGCAGAGGTGCATTCCAGCCATATCCCCCTTGAAGAGTAGAGACTAAGGGCTGATTTTTGTTTCAATATTCTAATTTTTTAACTGCAAATGCATTCAAGTTATTATGTTTACACTATGATTATATATATTATAGCTATTACAATGTTATTACATACAGATTTAGCACAAACCACACCAGAAGTGACCTGTACACACAGTCAACCACTCAGGGTCAACATTTCCCCCAAGACTACTCAACCTTTTACTTTAATCTATAATATAACTGTGAGCCTGTTCCATTTGTTTCTTGTGTGTATATGTTCATGATGCCCCTCTGTCTGAATGCACCAGTCACAGTGCTTCAGTCACTTGGTCGCAATGCCACAACCATTTAGTCACAATGCCACAACCATTTAGTCACAATGTCCCAACCATTTAGTCACAATGCCCCAACCATTTAGTCACAATGCACCAACCATTTAGTCACAATGCACCAACCATTTAGTCACAATGCACCAACCATTTAGTCACAATGCACCAACCATTTAGACAATGACCAACCATTTATAAATGACCAACCATTTAGTAATGCCCCAACCATTTAGTCAATGTCCCAACATTTAGTCAAATGCCCAACATTTAGTCACAATGCCCCAACCATTTAGTCACAATGTCCCAACCATTTAGTCACAATGCACCAACCATTTAGTCACAATGCCCTAACCATTTAGTCACAATGTCCCAACCATTTAGTCACAATGCCCCAACCATTTAGTCACAATGTCCCAACCATTTAGTCACAATGCCCAACCATTTAGTCACAATGCCCCAACCATTTAGTCACAATGTCCCAACCATTTAGTCACAATGCCCAACCATTTAGTCACAATGCCCCAACCATTTAGTCACAATGCCCCAACCATTTAGTCACAATGTCCCAACCATTTAGTCACAATGCCCCAACCATTTAGTCACAATGCCCCAACCATTTAGTCACAATGCCCCAACCATTTAGTCACAATGCCCCAACCATTTAGTCACAATGCCCAACCATTTAGTCACAATGCCCCAACCATTTAGTCACAATGTCCCAACCATTTAGTCACAATGTCCCAACCATTTAGTCACAATGCCCCAACCATTTAGTCACAATGCACCAACCATTTAGTCACAATGCCCTAACCATTTAGTCACAATGTCCCAACCATTTAGTCACAATGCACCAACCATTTAGTCACAATGCCCAACCATTTAGTCACAATGTCCCAACCATTTAGTCACAATGCCCCAACCATTTAGTCACAATGCCACAACCATTTAGTCACAATGCCACAACCATATAGTCACAATGTCCCAACCATTTAGTCACAATGCCCCAACCATTTAGTCACAATGCCCAACCATTTAGTCACAATGCACCAACATTTGCATGCTACCATTTGTCAATGCCCCATTTAGTAAATGCCCAACCATTTAGTCACAATGCCACAACCATTTAGTCACAATGCCACAACCATATAGTCACAATGTCCCAACCATTTAGTCACAATGCCCCAACCATTTAGTCACAATGCACCAACCATTTAGTCACAATGCCCTAACCATTTAGTCAGCAATGTCCCAACCATTTAGTCACAATGCCCCAACCATTTAGTTACAATGCCCCAACCATTTATCCAATGCCTAACCATTTAGTCATAGTGCCCAACCATTTAGTCACAATGCCCCAACCATTTTGTCACAGTGCACCAATTTTGTAATACCAGCAGGGTAGACAGGGTGGTTGCAATGATCTATATTTGGTCGGAATGCCCCAATTTGGGGAAAACAGTTTTCAGATAATAAATAACTATTACATAGTTTCAGTTCTTTATTCATAACATGTAGTTTATTGCTATCTGAAATTATTATTGTCTACAATTTGAACTACATTTGGCCGGTGATTGACATCACAATATTTCACACTAGATATCTATGTCATATACATGTAGTTGAGGCATTGAAGTTATTGTATGCACCATTTGGTGATATTCTGATTGGAGAAGAGTTGCTGGAATATTTCAAACATATATGTTGCTGCTGTATTAAATTTATAGTTTCAAATATAGAGATTCATCTCCAAATCTCACAGAGCTTTCAGTGTCTTCATGACACCTTCATCCACATTGAACTGCAAATTTTTGGTGGTCCTGTGACTTTACTGGGGTTGTAACAACTTCCCACAAAGAAAAATCAGCAAGGTGATACAAATGAGAGAGATGGCCAATGATTGACAGAAACCGGGTACAACCTTCCTGTGATCTTCCTGGAACTGCTGTCATGTGACACCATCAACAAAGTCACATGACCACTGAGAGCTAGCAGTGGAACACTGATGAAGGCGTCATAAAGACATTGGCAACTTCGTGAGATACTTCAAAGTTTTGGAGACGTATCTCTGAATTTCTGACACAAGTATATTGTTTACACACAGTGCAATATCCACTGCATACATATTAGTGTGTAATAATCACCCTGACTGTTCATTGAGGTGTCTCCATATTGTCTGTTATTTTTTAGCCTGGTAGTGGAGGCTCTGAAGGAAGTTGACGGGTCACGCAAATGTTTCCGGTTAGTTGGCGGCGTACTGGTGGAGAGGACGGTGAATGAAGTCCTGCCCGCACTCACCACCAACTATGACCAGGTGGGTCCTGGGTGGCACAGATTTAATATCACTTGCAGAGGGTTACAGTTGGGCGGTAAAAAAACATTTTATTCGACTGAAATTTTGTTTGTACAGTATTTAGAGCCTCTGCGAAAAATGGGCAAGTGCAAGCAGTGTGTGCCCAGGGTCTTCTCTTACCAGTTTCTTGATAAAATATACATACAACAGTTTTAACAGGTTCCTCGTGAAATGGGAAAAAGAAGGTATATTACATATCTCAACAACTACTCATTGTATCTTGGCCAAATTTCCAGGGTATTATGTTTGTATAAAAAAAGGTTACCCACTAGGTTATATGCAATTTGCATAACTGTAACCATGACAGCCAGAAAATCTTTAAATTTTGTGGGAAGTCCCATGAAAAAATTATATTGTATTATTCTAGTAATTGATATGCCAAATTGTGCATGAAGTAGTTTGAATAAACAAAAATAAGTACTTTTGGAAAAAAGAAATTGTTGAATAATATTTTTTTTATAAAAATAAATAATATTTAAACAAAATTCAACAATTTCTTTTTCCAAAAGTACTTATTTTTGCACAATTTGGCATATAATTTACTATAATAAATGATAAAATGAATCATACAATATTTATGTTTTTGTGGGACATCCCACAAAATGACAACTATCCAAAATTTAAAGATTTTCTGGTTGTCATGGTTACGGTTATGCAAATTGCCTATAACCTAATGGGTAACCTTCTTTTTATACAAACATAATACCCTGCAAACTTGTCCAAGATACAATGAGCAGTTGTTGAGATATGACATATACCGGGTTTTACCCATTTCACAAGGTGCCGGTGTCCTTAAGCACTTCATGGAATACACTGTCCAGTTTGACTGGGATCTGTGGTCACTGCAGAGAAACACTGTTCATTGGATGCAGTACAATGTTAGGTCATTCTGAAGCAGACCTGCCATTGTGCAGTACGTTGTTGAAAGACACTATGAAGTAGTTGCCAGGTGAGAATATTTCATAACCACAAACTGTTGACCTGTCTGACTCTGTTTGCAGCTGGGTCAGGTGATCGAGTCGTTGTCCCACCAGATGGAGCTGAAGGGCAAGGAACTGAACGAGTACCGGGAGAAGCATGGCATCCGCCTGCGGGGGGAGGACGACTCGTCAGAACCACAGAAAGACACGAAGGCAGCGTCGACAGGCGTGCTAGTGGCCCAGGGTGCTACGTAGCAGTACTAGTGTAGCTGGACAAGTAAACAATTAGTAGCTTGTGTCTCTGTCGTCAGCGTCTGGCTGTGTTGTACACGCGTGTGTCTACCAGCCTTAAGGATGCAGTGTTTTGTTACTTTCACATTTATCTTCCTCCACGAAACATCCGCTTTGAATTTGTGTTTAATCTGGTCTTTGTACTGTACTGCTACTGGAATAAATTTATTATGTGTTTAATGATAATCTGTTGCATTTATTGTATTCCTTTTTGGATTTCTTGTATGATGAGAAAAGTATATTATGTATTTTATACAAATAGCTTTACAAGACATTGAGAGAAAAGTAAGTCTGATGGAGGTATGAGAAGAGAACTGGTGATGTACCACATCGTCCACACAGTCAGCCACCCCCTGTACGTCAAGTGCTAGTATTTCTCCCCCCTGTTTCAAGGGCTATTATTTCTCCCCCGTTTGTCAAGTGCTAGTACTTCTCCCCCCTGTGTCAAGTGCTAGTACTTCTCCCCGTGTGTCAAGTGCTAGTACTTCTCTCCCCCGTGTGTCAAGTGCTAGTACTTCTCCCCGTGTGTCAAGTGCTAGTACTTCTCCCCCTGTGTCAAGTGCTAGTACTTCTCCCCCTGTGTCAAATGCTAGTACTTCTCCCCCGTGTGTCAAGTGCTAGTACTTCTCTCCCCCGTGTGTCAAGTGCTAGTACTTCTCCCCGTGTGTCAAGTGCTAGTACTTCTCCCCCTGTGTGTCAAGTGCTAGTACTTATCCCCCGTGTGTCAAGTGCTAGTACTTCTCCCCCGTGTGTCAAGTGCTAGTACTTCTCCCCCCCGTGTGTCAAGTGCTAGTACTTCTCCCCGTGTGTCAAGTGCTAGTACTTATCCCCCGTGTGTCAAGTGCTAGTACTTCTCCCCCGTGTGTCAAGTGCTAGTACTTCTCTCCCCCCTGTGTCAAGTGCTAGTACTTCTCCCCGTGTGTCAAGTGCTAGTACTTCTCCCCCGTGTGTCAAGTGCTAGTACTTATCCCCCGTGTGTCAAGTGCTAGTACTTCTCTCCCCCTGTGTCAAGTGCTAGTACTTCTCTCCCCCGTGTGTCAAGTGCTAGTACTCTCTCCCCCGTGTGTCAAGTGCTAGTACTTCTCTCCCCCGTGTGTCAAGTGCTAGTACTTCTCCCCCCGTGTGTCAAGTGCTAGTACTTCTCCCCCGTGTGTCAAGTGCTAGTACTTCTCCCCCCGTGTGTCAAGTGCTAGTACTTCTCCCCCGTGTGTCAAGTGCTAGTACTTCTCTCCCCCTGTGTGTCAAGTGCTAGTACTTCTCCCCCGTGTGTCAAGTGCTAGTACTTCTCCCCCCGTGTGTCAAGTGCTAGTACTTCTCCCCCGTGTGTCAAGTGCTAGTACTTCTCCCCCATGTGTCAAGTGCTAGTACTTCTCTCCCCCCTGTGTGTCAAGTGCTAGTACTTCTCCCCCCATGTGTCAAGTGCTAGTACTTCTCCCCCATGTGTCAAGTACAAGTGAACCACTCAATCACCCTCTCTATTCCACATACTATTGTTCCATTTTTATACTCAAGTACTAGTAAACAACCCCAATGTTCCAAATACCCACTATGTTTCAAGTACTAATACTCCCCTTGTGTTCCAGGTACTAGTAATCCTCCCCCAGTGTTCCAAGTACTAGTGATCTACCCCCTATATTCCAAGTACTAGTAATCTTCTCCCTGTGTTACATGTACTAGTGATCTACCCCCTATATTTCAAATACTAGTAATCCTACCCCATCTGTTCCAAGTACTAGTGATCTACCCCCTATATTCCAAGTACTAGTAATCCTCTCCCTGTATTCCCAGTACTAGTGATCTACCCCCTATATTCCAAGTACTAGTAATCTTCCCCCTGTGTTACATGTACTAGTGATCTACCCCCTATATTCCAAGTACTAGTAATCCTCCCCCAGTGTTCCAAGTACAAGTGATCTACCACCTATATTCCAAGTACTAGTAATCTTCCCCCTGTGTTACATGTACTAGTGATCTACCCCCTGTATTCCAAGTACGTACTAGTAATCTTCCCCCTGTGTTACATGTACTAGTGGTCTACCCATATATTCCAAGTACTAGTAATCCTACCACTGTGCAAATACAGACCCTAAGTTGAAGTCGGATACACGATTGGTGGGTATTCCAATATAATGGGTCATTCATGTTCTAAACATTGCATTAAACTATAAAATGAACCCTGGTTACCCAGAACCCGTGAGATGGCAGCACCTTTTAGCTCCGGGTAAACTGATGCTCTTTCGATGTTGCCACCAGGGGCCCCTTAACCCAGAATAGGTTAGAAACGCTGGTTGGTTCTCAGGCCGAATTGGAAATAACAAATTCAATAAAGACACCTCTTTTATTGGATAATGCTATAATATTATGAAAAAGATTAAAGATAAACGTATATTTACCAAAAAATATACAGAAGTACAAATTTGCAAATGGCATTGTCACTGGAATTATGGCATGATTTCCCTCGATTACCCAGGCTCTGTGAGGTGGCAGCACCTTACACGGATAACATTCAAAAGTCGGCTAAGTGACGGCCGTAATACGAAGATGATCATCTGCATGGACCAGCTGGCAATGTTACCCGTGATCGCCCGCGAAGGACACCAAGTCAGTTCTGAAGCATTCGTCAACATCAAGTTGACGGAGACGTTCAGCAGCAAACTGAACGCCTATTCTGTGTCGATACGTTACAGTTAAACGTACGCTGTCCTTATAGGGGGCGCCACAAGCTGCTGGTCTCTTCTATCTGGCGTCTGCATGAATCTCAGAATAATTAATTTGACCAAAAATACTTTGTGTATTCTAATGAGATGTAATGACAATGTAAGGGCAGGACGGGTAAAGAGGGCCGCTCGGCCAAATTGGGCCCTCACTGTCACAACATACATGGTATGCAGTCAAAACAACGGTAGTATTTACAGACTCACCCAGGGACACCACCTAACGTCGTAGTTGTTGGTTTGGCGCGAGTTCAAAACGGTGAGTAGCAAATTAGTGTGTTATGTATTTTTCTTAAAATAATTGATAAACCTTACAAACACCACATGTTGATAAATGGTCAGGGTACATAGTTATAAATGTGGTCCTTAGTTAGAGCCCCAATGGAGCTACAGTGCGACACACTACAAGGAGAGAAGACCGGCATCAATACAGACAGCCCAGCCCTTACAAGGAAGTCGTCCAGGCCATGGCAAGACTGGTAACATACCAACAACCAACTACTTCATAGAACTGAGCAAACGTCAGCAAATGAAAACAGAAAGGAAGACAGTAACACTAAGCTTTACTTGTATTGTTCGGCATTGTATTCCAACAGCAGAAATGGTGATGGGACTGATGGCTCGATGCAGTGCGTGGAATGTGGCCAGTGCGCACACCGTGCGTGTGCCGGGTATGAGTACGGCGGGTTTATGTGTGAAATTTGCACCGCATTGCGTAGAGTTGTAAGGGGCGCCCATTTAGAAAAAAATGAAAATGGGTATCGTTTTAAAACACTATTAACGTATTATATTTATTAAGATAGAGTAACTAGACTGAGAAAGGTACTTAGTCAAGATATATAGCTATGTAGTGTAGGAAAGAATCATCTGTTTTGTGCATCAAATGAAGGTCGATCGGCGCTTAAGGGGCCTACTTTACCCGCTCTTCTTCAAAGGTCCTGCTGACTCGTTCAGGCATTATAATTATATATGCCGCCAGCATGAGAGCCACCCTATTTGTATATAACAATTTTGATGCAAATAAATTATAATAAATCATTAATGATATTGTAATATAATCTGGTTTTATAATGATAATCATCCTTTGAGCGTTCAGTTAGTTTAGTTAAATATATTTGTTCTCTTACTTTAATAATATCATAACTGTTATTATACTATGAATTATAATAAATTGATATAATTGGCTAATGGTTTAAATGTTTTTAGATCACTTTTTAAATAAATTACTTTAATAATGTTTACTGTAAAATAAATAAGACGTTAAACCTTAAACGTCGCTGCGTTCCTGTTATGTCATCACGTAGTGTTCGTGACGTACATGTACTGGTCCACTGGTATAACACAAGCGTTTTGGTACGTATTCACCTGTTAACATTTTGGTTCAAGAAGATTTTTACTTTAAACAATCTATGTACACATTTACATTATTCAAAGTTTGATATCTTCAGAAGTTTGGTTTGCTGTAAAACTTGCAACTACAACGACATTTCTACCCGGATATTGAAAGAAAATGCATGTTTACTGAAACTCGATCACCATATTGGCATATACGGATTTTAAGATATACCTCCAGTGG
>JAODUO010000600.1:155000-157500 GCA_025642075.2 Ridgeia piscesae
GCGTCATGGAATGTGTTACAATATTTCCTTCCCCGCGATAACGTAGAATACCGGATAACGTAAAATACACCATTTGGTATGTTGAACCATATGTGATTAAATGAGGTATGTATATCATGCACAACTAACACTTACTGAATATTTTTAATACCACCCTTTACTATGGACAACCCAAAATGGGATTTTGTGTGTTTCGTAGACACAAACTCATATAAATTATAATACCACCATAGAAAGACAACTATCGCAGAGAAAGAGCAAGCCGAGCTCCATTTGACTAAGCTATTTATATTCCTATTAAAGCCATAACACTGATTTTAAAGACCAAATATTGCTACTGGGGACATTAACGGTAGTTTCAACCATATACATACACACACAGACAACAAACGCATACACAGAACACATATACACACACATATACATATACACAAATGCACATATATGCACCTACACACATACAATATACACACATAGGCAAACACGCACAAACACACGCACACACGTACTTACACAAAAGAAAACATGTAAGCACACGTACGCACACACATACATACATGTCCATACACGCTCACACTAATGCCCACGCCCACAAACGAACAAATACACATACCCGCACGCCCGCACGCACGCACGCACGCCGCACGCACGCACACACGCACGCACACACACCACACACACACACACACACACACACACACACACGCCCCACCACACACACACACACACACACACACACACACACACCACACACACACACATGCAATAACCAACATTTACTCACAATGAGACCGGGAGTGTAAGTCATCCTGGTTTGTTGTCATAAGGCCTTTAAGGTGTCCTTTGATGACAGAAACACTCGGGGTTGTTGACAGTTTAGTGGGTATAAACCTAAGTTTGTTTTAGCTTCAATGCTGAATATTGCTTTGGCAACGTTTATAAAAGTCATAAGTATACCACTGATATGTTATGATATAGGACCGAATATTAATAATTTTAGTTGTTCTCAAAGCACTAGTTTTGTCGAGTAGGGCGGACTGTGCTGCCAAATCACACCAAACCCATTCGCATAGCAAGGATTAGTAAAAGTATTGTCACAAATTGTCACAAAACAGCTGAGGCTGGTTGTCATTTTTCATATAGGTGAACTAATTGTAATATATTGAATAAAAGTAAACCAGGCTGACACGTACATTGATTAAAAAAAGTCTGTCATAAAAAAAAATAAAAATAGTTTGGTCATCCCTGATCCAAGAGAGAGAGAGAGAGAGAGAGAGAGAGAGAGAGAGAGAGAGAGAGAGAGAGAGAGAGAGAGAGAGAGAGAGAGAGAGAGAGAGAGAGAGAGAGAGAGAGAGAGAGAGAGAGAGAGAGAGAGAGAGAGAGAGAGAGAGAGAGAGAGAGAGAGAGGAGAGGGAGGGGAGGAGAGGGAGCTAGGAGAGGGAGAGCGAGAGGGATATGGATTTTGTATTAACATACAAATGATACGTTTGCATGGGTCATGGTAACACATTAAACTAGTTGTTCACGCATCCAAATATCAACTTCTGAGAGTGTACGGGAATACGACAAACCAAAGAATTCTCAGTATTCGTATATTCGTCGATCAAATCTAGAAATCTGGCGCACCATATTCGGCAACAACGTTTACCAGGCAACCCTCTGGCCATGTCTATTACGTCAGGCTCCAAGATATCGGCTATTTTATTAGCATCATCCATTTTGCAACACAATTCTGAATAACCCACTGACGTCAAACTGTTTATTCTAATTGCAAATGGCAAGTTTTTATCACATTAATATGTTGACTTCTATTTCCCTATAAAGAGTGACTGAATCACTTGAACAACCATTGTCCAAACATCAGAACATAACACTTAGATGAGACATGTCCATGATTTGATGCGCACGGAACCGAGCAATATTTTAAAACAATTTTCCAAACTTTGATACGTGTGACACTGAACGCTATCTTTGTAACATAAATAATTGTTTATTACGAACACGAATACAAATTATGCTTACTATGTATCAGAGGTCACCGTATTGTTGTTTTCGCCCAGAAATATTATAATAGTGAAGTAAATTGAAAATAAATCGCACCTTTACACTGATTACATACAAGCGGCTCAACCCAACTGCATCGTTATGGCGGCGTCCAGTGCAAATATGTCAACATACGGAGCCGCAACATACAGCGGCTCCGTGCGTATCAAATCACGGACACGTATCCTGCAAATACGCCTTCTTCTTACATCTACAGCCCCGCTTATAGACCGATATAAATTAACAAATTCCACCAGTGTTTGAAATTTAAGTCAATTCTGAACGAATACCCGAAAGATCCCAAGTAATACATTTACGTGCTGCATGATCCATACTCTGCCCAATTAGATATCATAGATATTAAATATCACTGTCCAGACCTCTTTTGTGCAATTTACAATGACTAGTGAATTAACAATTAAGTTGATTTCAAATGTTACCCAATATATTAGTGTCA
>JAODUO010000600.1:160000-177500 GCA_025642075.2 Ridgeia piscesae
GAAAACCTCATAGGTAAAACCTTGTAAGAAATCATATTCACAGTATTATCAAACGTATACGTGAAGTTAGCTTAAATTGGTAATGGGAACTAGGATATCAATGGAATGTTATGAAAATGTATCGCATATTTCTTTCCAAGTGTTTCTATACGTTTAATTAGTCTTATAAGCCAACATCTGATAATATGGGGATTGTATGTTTCACGACGAGTCGTCACGTTCGTGAATACAAACAGTAACGAATGTTCGTTTCAGCGGTGTATGTGTCTGTCTGGCGCTAGTAGTCGCCATAGCAGGAGCTCAGGTCACCGAAGACTATGGAAAGGAACTTCAAAACGCCACGTCAGGTGAGACATTCTTGTTCAGTGACGTGACGGTCAGTATATAGTGTATACATCGGTACATTCCATTATAAATCCCTCATTAAGGAAACATTAAGAAGATGTTTCACCCGGCCACACTGACACTTTCCGTGTACCCATCGTCTGCGTCTACCGACATTTGTTTGAAGTTATTATTTTCTTTAATTTATGAAGATCTTGCGCGCTCCTATTTATAATTATGCCAAATGATTTTTGTTTTATTTCGCTCAGTTCCTTGCAGTATATACGCAATGTAGCAGGATGCTCTTATTATAATTATTCATTATTAGTCTTTTAAAAATAAAACTAATACGATGAATAATTTCGTAACGAAAATATCACTTGGTGTTGAGTAATTGTACTCCGTGGTTCAGGCACTCGCCGTGTCGTTGTTGGTGTCGCTCAAACAATTTACAAACGAATAGACCACGGGCAACGTAACCTGTTTTCACATCCTCTTCTGACGCAGGTATCTGTCCCCCGACAAGGGTGATACACTATGACAATGGCACCCAGGGGGGTCGGGTGAAGTGCATGCTGGTCGACTGGTACGACACCACTCCCACCGTCAACTGTCACATTCGAATCCCTCTCGACAATACGGCGCACAGGTAGGAGTGGACATGGTCTCCATCGCAGGCACACCCGTCGTCTCTCCCACCCTACTCTGAGGAGCAAGCTCTTGATTCCTTTTGATATCGGTATCCCGTTTATCAAATGTCTGACAATTTGCCGGTCATTATACTACGTGTTATTTCTACTTGGCATGTCTCTTGTATTTGTAATTACTAAACATTGAGAGGTTCTGAAGAATACTTTCTTCGATCGTCGTAAGTGGAAGTTATAGATGGCGGATAGTTCGTGCATCATTAAATGTCCCGTCTCCCTCGGCCACTTCCGGTATATTATGTTTGCTGTGTCGGCGACAGTTCCTCCTTTACGGCTGTGAATAATACCAGGTAACACTACACACACACATGCACGCGCGCGCACACACACACGCACACACACACACACATACCACACGCACACACACACAAAATCATATATACACACGCGCTACCACACACACGCACACGTACTCACACTCTCTCTTTCACACAGACGCACACACACAAACACACACACACACACACACACACACACACACACACAACACCATATATACACACGCGCTACCACACACACACACACGTGCACACACACCTCTCTCTCTCTCTCTCACGCACACACACACTCACACACACATACACACACACCACACGCACACACGCACACACACACACTCACACACACACACACACACACACACACTCACACACACACACACACACACACACACACACACACACACTACCACACACACACACACACACACACACACACACACACACACACACACACACACACACACACACACACACACACTCACACACACACACACACACACACACACACACACACACACACACACACACTCACACTCACACACACACACACACACCACACACACACACACACACCACACTCACACACACACACACACACACACACACACACACACACACACACACACACACACACACACACACTCACACTCACACACCACACGCACACGCACACGCACACGCACACGCACACCACACCACACACTCACACCACACACACACACACACACACACACACACACACACACACACACACACACACACACGCATATAACATATATTTTCTGACTTCCAGACGAAAGAAGGTCACTCTCCACACAGAGTTTTTTGACACCGAGCGTCACATGATGGTGCTAATAATAGCTGGACGCCGTTTCCATGGCAACGGTTTCAATGGTGATCCAGATGCCATGCAAGTTGGACAAACGTACGAGTGTAAGTATTGGGTGTCACTTGGGAAATGTGAACTATATCTTAGTTATGGAAATGCGCACTGACAACGTGACATTGTAATCAGTCTGGTCTTACGTTAGTTCAGCCGCCTGAAAATTAATGCTTAAGATATAAAAGTGACATAAGAACATTACAGTAACACACGTATTTGGTGACACATTGCCATCAAGGTCACGAACCATGCTGTAAAACGTACTGTGTCTCCGTTTTACCGTAATCAACTACACTATTTGGAAAACGACGTCACAAAAGTTCATACTACTTCACTCGCAGGTGGTTTTGTCAGTCTTTTTACTCAGGCACTTCACCCACACATCGTACGCCCGTTGTAGCCACCTTTCTCGGGTTCTACAGAAGAACCGTTTGCACAATGACACGTAGCACATCGATTTCTGACACAACTCAGTATCATCCCGGCTCGTCTACCTACAAATTGTATGTTTCAGATTTTACTCGCAACATGACGTTCGATCTATTCTTCATGGGGAATCGTCACACATTCCCACGGAGTCGAGGCTTCTCTCTTCGCTACGTGATTAGCGACGGTAAGTGGTCTGCCTCCGAGAAGTACTGTTTGTTGTACGCATGCACGAATAACAATGACATAAGGGCGTTGCACAAGGAGTTTCTTCTTGAGACCAAATTGAATGTTGCGTCATATAACGTTCGGTTTCATCTGCCGCTCTTTCGATACGCCGGCAGTTTCGTCACTTTACGTTACTTGTGACGTTTAGAAGAGACACAAAAACCACTGGTCTCTTCTGTCAGGTGTCTATGAAGGGAAGTAAAATATCCCACAAACGGGTAAGCGGTCAACCCGTTGGAGACTCACAAATTTGGTGGTCTCTATCTCTAACTCACGCAGTCTTGTTTCCAACGGCCGGAGTTCCTTCCTTGTCGGGCGTTTCCGAGGCGCTGCCAGGTCGAACCTTGAACATGGTGGGGGATTGGGTTTAGCTCGTCAAGCAAATGGCATATTGCTATATTGCCACCCACAACTACCCGATCATTGAGATCATGGTCATCTATGGAGCGCAGTGGTCGAGCTGCTAGATTATTAGACTGTCATTCGGAGGATATGAGATCCAAACTCTGATGCTAGTCGGGGGGCGGTTGGCCCAATTTCTGTCATCTTACTATGTTTGTGTGTATAAGAAGAGACTCCACGACCTGGTGGCCCGTCCTACACGGCGGCTATGGCTAAGCACTCCCAAATTAGGAAATGTGCACTCACACCCTGGGTTCTCTAAACAACCAGTATAAGACGCACCAGCTAAATCAGCTCCTTCTAGGAGCGCGCACTGGCGCCGTGACGCTTGTTGGGGCTAAAACGCTGGGCTCTCGACTATGAGAACCTTGGTTAGAAGTCTATTCTGCCGTGTCACACACTGGGCAGGTTGTTTCACTCGGTATTGCTCCAGTTCACTCACTGTATGAATGTGTCTGGACGCATCCCATAGACGTCGATATGTTGTTCGGTTGACCAGGTCTGACATAACCATAACCATAACCATAATATTTATTGACCCAAGTAGGTAAAGAATTTGTTGAAAGTACATCACTTTCGTTAGTACATTTATACAAGCATACATACACACATTATATCATGTTGACATACTAATATAAGCCTACACGGTAGGCCTACAATACATACAAATGTGTGCACTTATAGTAATGTTTGTTGTACCAAAATAGAAAATAAAAACCCACAATCATATAACGTTTACAAACTGGGGTCGGTAGCTCCCATTAAGACAAAAACTGTCGCTGTCACAGGAGCCTACCATAATTTCATGGTATAAAATAGTATGGTCCTTAGTATACAATATGTCCAGTGAGAGGGGGTAAAGAATAAAGCTCTTTGAGCAACCACACGGATTGGATAAAAGCGCTGTATACGAATGTACCTGTATAAACGACTGTTTGAATTAGCGTGAAGAAACAGATGGCGCATGCTCACCGTTGAGTCGACTTGCAGCCGAGCCGCCCCAGGCCATCCACTTGTCGACGTCCCCGGCCGTGCTCGGCATGCCCACAGTGATGACGTGCTCGTGGCGGACCTCTCTCGAGCCGGTGTCCGAGGTGAGGTACATCCTCGCCGCCACACGCCAGGTCGTCTACAAGTTCTACCGCAACTCGACGCTCAACCAGACCTTCGGTATCCTCGCTGGCTCCACGGCCCGCATGGCCGCCAACGAGTTGTCCATCTACATCGCCGCGACGAGACGAGAACACCTGACGTCCTATCGCTGTCTCGTGTGGGACTACCACTATGTCGCCTACACCTCGGCCACGGTGAGGCTGGGAGAGGCCGGTGAGTGCTAACCCCAACAGCTCTGTCTGGTCTGTCTGTCTCTTCTGGTTGTTCTGTTTCTTTTTTCTCGTCTGTCTCTTCTGTCTCCTCTGGCTCTGTCTCTTCTGTTCTGTCTGTTTTGTCGTTCAATCTCTTCTGTCTCTTCTATCTTTTATATATCTTCTGACTATTATGTCTCGTCTCTCTCTGTCTTCTTGTATCCATTATCTCTTCCGTTTCTTCTGCATCTTTTGTTTCTTCTGACTCTTCTGTCTCTCCTGTCTCTTCTGACTCTTCTGTCTCTTTTATCTCTTCTGTCTCTTCTGTCTCTATTGTCTCTTCTATCTATTCTGTCTCTTCTCTCTCCCCTGTCTCTTCTGTCTCTACTGTCTCTATTATCTCTTCTATCTCTTCTATCTCTTCCATCTCTTCCATCTCTTCTATTTCTTCTGTCTATTCTGTCTCTTCGGTCTCTTCTCTTTATTATGTTTCTTCTGTCTCTTCTGTCTCTGCTGTCTCTTCTGTCTCTTCTACCTCTTCTACCTCTTCTGTCTCTTCCGTCTCTTCTCCTTCAGTGCTCATTTTGCGTCGAGTTGTATAATCTCAGTCTTACTGCACTGCCGTAGTTGTCACCTTCTGCTGCCAGCAGTTGCTCTTCTCTTCACCTATCTCCGTAGACATTCTCAAATGCGTCTTCACCTAGTCATTCCATCTCATCATTTTGTGACTTATCAGTGCTGTAGAATAAATATTTATTAAAATGTTATGGAACACAAATATGATTTTTGGGCATACGTTAACAAGTATTTGTACTCTTTGAAGTCGGCGAATTAACGAAACAAAGCTCATACTGCAATTTACATTAAAAGTGTTTGAATGTATCATTCAAGATGTATGTTCTGTTCTCGTGTTTGTATTTCAACACTTGTTTGCTTGGGATGTATTTGTGCTTTCTCTGGTTGTGTTGTCTTGTACATTATATAATATATATGCTACGGTTACCACACAAGCAAATGGCAGGAATGTTACGAATATTACGTTAATGTGGGCGTCTTTCCTTTTATGTTCAACTGTCAACGCAATCTACAATACTAGTTAACGTTATGATGTGTTGCATCACCAGACAATTAACGTGACGACATCAGGGACACTGTTTCAAACCTGGATACATAGTTAGGAACACGTTTGTGATTTGTTTGTGTTTGAACTTCACCCAACATGTTCAGCTTCAATGTTGTAATTGTTTATGATCTACCTCGTAATGCGTATTATTGAAATGAACAACAGTGCATAGAGATTACAAAATATTTAGGCCAACTTTTTTTATTTGCAAACATAACATTTTGAAGTAACTTGTGATCTGTATATTAAAACGCGTATTTATTATCATCATCAACTTAAAAACATGCTTTGTTATATAGTACCTACGAATAATTATCTTCATAATATATTGTGAAGTTTGCGAAGTTTTAAAATATTTGGTGAGTGTTTCTGTAAAGCTTTTGATTCATCAAGCTAAATATTTCTAAATGTTGAATTTCTTTCACGTAATATGTCAGTTAAGTGTACGAAGTAGACATTTCGAAGGCAGATAAAAAAAACTGTGCCAACTGCGTCATTTACATCACACGCTGATTGCATGCTCATATCGGAGTTTGTTGACATGAAAAGGCACTACAGACGGCTCGTCATCACCAGGCCTGATGACGTCACCACGTGTGACAACGTCGTCTAGCTTGAAGACGTCACCACGTGTGACAACGTCATCTAGCTTGAAGACGTCACCACGTGTGACAACGTCATCTAGCCTAAAGACGTCACCACGTGTAACAACGTCATCCAGCCTAAAGACGTCACCACGTGTCACAACGTCATCCAGCCTAAATACGTCACCACGTGTGACAACGTCGTCTAGCTTGAAGACGTCACCACGTGTGACAACGTCATCCAGCCTGAAGACGTCACCACGTATAACAACGTCATCCAGCCTAAAGACATCACCACGTGTGACAACGTCACCCGCTATGAATACCTCCCCCCGGCAGACGGAGCCACTGACGGCCACGACATCGTCTGGCCTAACGACAGGTAGGTGTCGAGTAGGTGTCGTCGTCTCTTCATAGCTTAACGCCAATTCACGAGCAACATGTATTTCACTTCACTTCACTTCACTTCACTTCACTTCACTTCACTTCACTTCACTTCACTTCACTTCACTTCACTTCACTTCACTTCACTTCACTTCACTTCACTTCACTTCACCTCACTCACTTCACTTCACTTCACTTCACTTCACGTCACGTCACGTCACGTCACGTCACGTCACGTCACGTCACGTCACGTCACGTCACGTCACGTTCACTTCACTTCACTTCACTTCACTTCACTTCACTTCACTTCACTTCACTTCACTTCACTTCACTTCACTTCACTTCACTTCACTTCACTTCACTTCACTTCACTTCACTTCACTTCACTTCACTTCACTTCACTTTATTGTCCTTAAAGAGTCATTGTTATATGATCTTTATTGTGTTTCCATTACGTTCCCTAGGCGACGCTGTCCAGTTGAGTTGCGACTCACACATGATGACAGTCGTTGTTGACTTAGAGCAGTTCGCGGTCAGATTCCCCGACGTTGACCCAGCGTCCCTGTCACTAAGAGACGATCGTTGCCGCCCGACACTAGATGGCGCGCGACTCGTGTGGAGTTTCTTGTTGGACGAGTGTCGCACGAAGAGACACGTGAGTGATGTAACGATTTGAAGGATAATCGTCATTCTGTAAAGTACAACGTTTTAAAATAATACATCAAAGAAAAAAATTGTTTGACAAAAAAGGAATGTTAAGAAAACGAAAGAGAAAGTGCGATGCTTCATTTCTCTTCTCTTCCTTCCTTGGGTCATGGGCGACTCTGGCTTTGGGTCCCATCGATGTCTGATTCACCTTTCAATTTTCTTGTACTATTATTTTCACCAACCCTCTCAACTCCTGTTTGTGTTTCGCATCCCCTCTTCAATCTCACCAAACCTCTCTTTACGTAGTCCTCCCAATGCAGGGACTTTCTCCCTTCCGTTCTTTCGTTTGACATCTGCCTTCTTAGCAAACCGTTCTTATTCCACTCAATCTGTAAGTCCCGCCCATGTCAATTTCCTTCTCACCAGCTTTTTATTAAAAGTATCAAGTAATTCATAAAACCGCGATAACAGTAAGCACTCGGCACCACGGGGTTCATAAACAACAGTTGCTATCTCGTGTAATTCGTCGTCCGACTGTCTTGTCGCCAGGAACTGCCCTCAGACATTCACTACACGAACCAGTTGACATCTGTGCCGCAACGACACCCGCTCATCATCAGAGAGGCAGACGATTGGAGCATGAATGTCACGTGCATGTTGTCACGTGACGCCACCGTTGTGGACGGCTACGGGGTGATTGAGCGTATGCACGCGGGCTATACGAGAGTTGGCCGCGGAAACTTCACCTTGAACATGGACTTCTTTCGCGACGCTTTCCTCTTTCGTCCGATCAGGCAATTTCCTGCATCGATCGAACTGAGAGACAGACTCTACGTTCGCGTCAGTCTTAACTCCTCTGACCCGGACTTGAAGCTGGCACTGCACACGTGCGTCGCTATGCCTACCCGTGATGCACCAGCTGACAGACAATATGGCCTCATCAAGCACAAGTATGATATATACAACATTTTGTATTTGAACACTTTTATTTATATACAACACTATCTAAATGATATGAGGCTAGTGCAAAATGATAAGTAAGTACGCAATATTGTATATATTCTCCTTTTTGTATTGTATGACATGCAAGTTGATATTAATATCAGTTTCCCATTTGGCCCTTAAATGACGAACTGACCATATTGATATGGAGACAATATATTATTTTACATTGCATAAACTATTAAACAGACATATTAATGTAATTATTTGTGTTTTATGTAGCTCACCTTTCTTGGTGGACTGGAATTCATAAATGAGGCAGTAAAATGTTGTAGTAAACCACAATCGTCAGTTGACGCTACGACCGTGTAACAAGTCAAACAAACACGTAACGTGTCGTTCTCCATTTCAGATGTCCTCAGGACGACACCGTCAAGATCCACTCCACGCCATCAGGCAGGGCAGCCAGCGGCACTTTCAGTTTCAGTGCGTTTCGCTTTCGAGGGGACTACAACACCGTCTACATCAGTTGTCACGTGATCGTCTGTGACAACGCCAGCCGCGAGGGGCGCTGTTCGCAGGAGTGTTCGACTGGACGCGAGAGGCGATCTTTGATGGAGGACGTGTCGATGCACAAGGTCTACCAGGGCCCGCTCATCGTTGACGGTGAGGGCGACACTCACTAACCAAATCTACCCATTGCATGTCACATTATCTATGAAATATTTGAAGCATGAAGACAATTAAACGTGTATGAACTGATTGCAAGTGCTGATCCATCACATCTTGATCTTGAAAAATACAAACTCGTAAATACTCGCCCTCTCTTAGACAAATATCGAAGTCCTGACAGAGCAAGTAATACAAATGTTCTTTGCAGTTTATTTTGTGTGTACAGGGACGGCCAATTAAATGATGTTGGCGGTTCTGCAGACCACCAGTTATACAACGTCGAAAGTCCTGCAGTTTGCCAATCTTACAACGTTGAAAGTCCTGCAGTCTACCAATCTTACAACTTTGAAAGTCCTGCAGTCTACCAATCTTATAACATTGCAAGTCATGCAGTCTAACAATCTTACAACTTTGGAAGTCCTGTGTCTACCAATCTTACAAATTTAGGTGTCTTTCTGACTACAAAACGTTAAATACTGAAGGCCCTAATATATATATATATATATATATATATATATATATATATATATATATATATATATATATATATATATATATATATATAATAGTATTATATATGTATGCTACTATATTACCAAAACGACTAGTATTAATTTTGTCACTTTTAGATGCGTCAAACGTGGCTGCCTTGAAACACTCCTCCACTGCTCAGAAGTGGTCCGTTCGCAACATGGCCGCCGTCATTATGTCGGTGGTTGGTGGCGTCGCCCTGGTGACTGGAATAGTTGTCGCGATCTACCGCTAAACACGCAAGGTGGCAGCACGAGTGTCTGTGATAGAAAGGGGTGCAACCTTTGCCAGATTCCATGAACCACTCGACAAATCATCCAGGATATTGCCCTAAGCACTCAACTATACGAAATACCATGTGCATATTTACGACAATATAGCATTACCTAACGACTTGAAATTGCGTTATTAGATTTCACTTAATACTGTTTCCCGTCAGACCTACGGTATAACGTAGAATAAGACTAACATAATCGAAACATCCAGCTTTCATAAAAGAAAAGCATGCCTTGGAAGACAGATCGCACTATTCCAGTGACTTACAAACAGAATGACAGACGTTAAACGGAGTGGTGAGCTAATTATTCCTTTAATCCGTCGACTCCCCAAACAGTTTTACGCAGACGCTAGATTATGAAAACGTGTGCTTTTAGTGATGATGATGATGATGATGATGACGATGATGTGATAATGATTACTGCAATTGTACTGCATTTTATATGATGTTTTGTATTGTTAATACTATATTATTTGACATGTTATGTTATATTGTGTAGCCAACGTGAGGCGAAGCACATATGTAGGTTTCAATACAATAGTCAAGCATTACAATATATGAGCTTTGTTTATTTCAATATTAGTGATTACATCACCGTTATCGTGCATGCATATAAGACCTAAACGATTTCAGCATAGATAAATGTTGCGGTACTCATACTCTTGCTGAATTAAGCGATTATCAATCTTTTTTCTTCCACGAACCCACCTGAGTGCAATAAACATTTCCACGGACCTTCCTCTACGCACCCACAAGATATATGTGATCCCATGCCATTTCGCTACAGCCATGAAAACATTTATTGCCTTTAACCACAACACAAAGCACTGCTTAATTACTATTACCATGTACCACTAATATATATGTTAGATGAAATAAACCTCAGAGTATATCAGTAGGGCAGCTTGGGTTGATATCATTTTAATTTGAAATAGCTTACAACTTCACCCATTCAATCAGTGACTGTTTTATGCGATGCTGATTTTCAAACGAATATAATTTTTAAAGCAAGCATAATTGTTCTGATATCCAACGACATAGTTGTAGACGGTACAATTGTCTTTACGACGGTGTAGAAACACGTGGAATTCCGCGAATGGACCTCCACTCGACGTATAGAAATATTTTGAAACGTTGAACCCCAAGTTCACAATGATCCAATACGAAATTGGAAACTGTCTTAGCCTACGAGCCGTCCCTGTGGACCCGTTAGATCACGTGCACTATATCAGCCCGATACTTGTACCACTGGCGGAGATGTGGGTCGAAATGCTGGCGTCTGTGTTACGTGATGACGATGTTCAAACGCCTATTATTTAAAAGTAAGTATGCAAAATTTGTCCGACATCCAGATATGTAGTTGTAGATGGAATTATTATATTGACATTGATGTTAAAATATGAAATTCAACCGATGCAATTCTAAGTAGATATTTTGAAATATTTTGAGCCCTCAAATGTAAAAGTCGGCCAGGGCACGTGTAATATTTCAGCTCGACGTATGCAACACCGGCGTAAATATTACGTTATGAACAAACACATAAACAACTAACGAACGAATAAACAAACGAACAAACAGAGAAACGTGATTTGATAATTTAGACACTTCAAAATAAAATACACCAATATAGAATACAATGCCTGTGGACTGTTCGCCAGCAGCATGTCTCAACAGGAAGCCGACGACATCAGACTCCAAACAATACAATCAATGCATGGGGAGGTCTTTGAGTCACACACGCGCATTTCATCTTCAAATGTCAGTCTGGCCCTGCCTTTACTGCTCAGTGCATTCATGCCTGAGAAGATAACCTCGCACAGGTAGGTGGAGCTGAGTGTTATCGTCACCAAGTCACAGGTACGAGTCAGTGTTTACATGTACACGTGGCGCCCGGCACACAAAGTGTTGTGGGGATGCGTGAGCTAATGGTCGACCATCACCAACGACTGCCGGGGACCTTTGATCACCATCTGGTATCTATAGTGCCTCATAGACCTGAACCAACCAACAAGAGACTGGCTCGACGGCGTTCCGCTCCACCTGTTGTAGTAGCAAACGCGACCATAAGAAGGTTATGCATCGTGACACACGTGGAACTGAGCACCACACTTGGACTAGAAGGTCTCCAGCTGCACCTCGATGTATTACGGTCTCACGGTGCCCCAGACTGTACAGCAGTGAGCTTCTCCTAGAGTACAGATGGTTGGAAGTTATCCCTTGTGTTATCAGGACATGGGTTTGCTATCTGTTGATAAGACGCTGCACGCCCTCTGGTGAATACACGAAGAGATGTTTGGCGACCACATGTGGCTTTTATATAGTTAGGCCTGTAATTTTATGATAACTCACCGGGTAATTTAAACCTCTCATACATTCTACCACTTCGCGGACCCCCTGACAGCTATCTGCGACCCCCAAAGGACGAATGACCCCGATTGAGAAACACCGGTCCATAAGACATGGTGGCTCAGATAAAGAAACCGTTTATTGTTGTTTATGGATCAACAGCAGAACAGGTCTGTCACAACCTTGTAACCACAGGGGTAAGTCTAGACATACCCAGGGGCCGCCTGTATGAATGGGGAGACATGTGCTTCACCATACCTCCTACATGCAACATACACATCCAGGCCTAATCAAATATTTACCAAATGAAGTCGAAGAAGATTGCTTAACGAGTCGTATGCGATGTACGGCGGGGCACCATTATAACAGACGGGACTATTTATGTATTGGTAATGGGCATATTTCATACCAGTTGATAAGGTATGTAATCACATAAATGCGCCAATAACACAAACACACACTAAATATCTGATGCACTGACTCATTTACTTCACTCATTTCACTTACTCACTGACTTGTCAAGCCACTGACTGACTGGCTGGCTGATTTGGTCATGGACTCGCTCACTCACTCGGTCGCTCGCTCGCTCGCTCACTCACTCACTCACTCACTCACTCACTCACTCACTCACTCACTCACTCACTCACTCACTCACTCACTCACTCACTCACTCACTCACTCACTCACTCACTCACTCACTCACTCACTCACTCACTCACTCACTCACTCACTCACTCACTCACTCACTCACTCACTCACTCACTCACTCACTCACTCACTCACTCACTCACTCACTCACTCACTCACTCACCCACTCACTCACTCACTCACTCACTCAATTGTGTGTATAATAACCCTACCTAATACTTGACTGGGAATCAATAATGACGTAACACCTGTCTCTAATAAATTTGCACTTTCTTTAGTTACCTTACACAAATTTCCTACACGTAAATTACTTACCCACAGCAAGCCTATCCCGCATATCTATGAAACGCAATTTAAATTAGCTGCACAACTGTATGCAAGTATACGGTTAAATAGTTACTAATACTGCGAAACACGAAGTCAATCTTGTTTAATGCTTAACTATTTTATTGAAACCTCACGATGGCTACACAATATAGCATGACATATCAAGTCATCTGACATTAATATTACAAAAGCACTATATAAAAAACAGCACAGTGGCAGTAATCATTGTACAATAGTCGTTATCACGTTATCACCTCCTCTTGTTGTAAAGGTATGGGGTATAATGCATTCTCGGCTTAGCGTCTGCGTAAACTTGTTTTGGGCAATCCGTGAACTAAAGGAATTATTATTTCACCTCTCAATTTATCAGGTTTGTTATTCTGCTTGATATTCTGTCGAAAGTTACTGGAATGGTATAAGCTGTCGCCCAAGGCATACACGTCTTCCTTTAATTATATAAGTAAATCTGTTTTAGAGATCGAAATTGGATGTTGCGGGTTATAATTGGTTGCAACGCAGAACTTACGGGGAAATTGTTTCAAGACATATCTACTGAAGCAATTTCAAGTTGTTAGGTTGTCGTAAATCTGCAAGTTGTGTTTCGTAAGCGCTTAGAGTGAGACCCTGGATGATTTCTGAAGTGGAACGGAAGTTGGCAATGGTTGCACCGTTTTGGCAACACAGATTCTCGTGCCGCCACCTTGCGAGTTTAGCGGTAGATCGCGACAATTATTCCAGTCACCAGGGCGACGCCACTAACAAGAAAACATAATGACGGCGGCCATGTTGCGAACGGACCACTTCTGAGCAGAGGAGGAATGTTTCAAGGCAGCCACGTTTGAGGCATCTAAAAGTGACAAAATAAATACTAGTCGTTTTTGTAATATAGTCAAAGTGATACAATTAATTGCAACAATAAACATAATTATATGCACACAAAATAATAATCTTTCAATCTTCTTATATTCTACATATCTATAATCAATAGGCTATGTGCTAATAATACTGATGATACTGATGATACTGATGATACTGATGATACTGATGATACTGATGATACTGATGATACTGATGATACTGATGATACCGATGATACTGATGATACTGATGATACTGATGATACTGATGATACTGATGATACTGATGATACTGATGATACTGATGATACTGATGATACCGATGATACCGATGATACTGATGATACTGATGATACTGATGATACCGATGATACCGATGATACCGATGATACTGATGATACTGATGATACTGATGATACTGATGATACTGATGATACTGATGATACTGATGATACTGATACTAATAATACCAATAATACCGATAATACCGATAATACCGATAATACCGATAATACCGATAATACCGATAATACCGATAATACCGATAATACCGATAATACCGATAATACCGATAATACCGATAATACCGATAATACCGATAATACCGATAATACCGATAATACCGATAATACCGATAATACCGATAATACCGGTAATACCGGTAATACCGGTAATACCGATAATACCGATAATACCGATAATACCGATAATACCGATAATACCGATAATACCGATAATACCAATAATACCAATAATACCAATAATACCAATAATACTAATAGTAATACGTAAAAACCAGTAAAACAAAATCAATTGAAACAACGTTGAAAGTGGCCTCATAAGTGAAATTATAAAAACGCTTGTTTAAACAAGAGTTGTAGAAATGTTAAAACAAATTAGTACTGTTATGGCTGTCCTGCGTGTAGGAGGCAAATTGTTTCATAGAACCACCGAGCAGACCGCGAAATAAGCTACGTATTAATATTGCTTACACGATAACTGTTGCCAGGTAGACGTTTAACTAATGACTACTAAACATAGAAGCCACCTGAATATTTGAACGTGAATAATTCGGTGCTCTATCACTGCGCCACCGCGTTCCAAGGGACACTGGTTTACTAACAGGGGATCAGCCAATGTCAAATAATTTCTGACAGCAGCAATCGTGGTCTGTGAAGCACTTCCGAATCAATATATAATAGTTAGTACGAAAGGTTGTTGGTCAGCAAGGCCACCAACTCTGTAAGGTCGGTGGTCTACAGCACCTGCAACATTGTCAGGTTGGCGGTCAGCAAGATCATCAACGTTGTAACGTTGGTCATCAGTAGGACATCTAGCATTGCAACGTTGTAAGGTTGATTGTCAGCAGGACCTTTAACATTGTAAGATTGATGGTCAGCAAGACCTCCAATATTGGTAAATTGATGGTACCACTCAACTGTTGGAGGTCCACTCATTAACATGAACTGTAAAGAATTCTTCCATGATTAGTTTTGTGCGGACGATCTTCGATGACGTCTAAGACGGCGGGTTCCCTAGTAGCTGAGACGAGTTATTTCCAGTTTGACTTGTTTTCTGATGTTTTACCATAACTTCAGTATGGTATTTTAATGTGGGCCTTTTCAGTATGTATAAGCGAAGCAAAGAGGGACATTGTTCAACACCCAACAGACTAACATTTGTTTGTGGCGTATTTGTCTCCATCTATGGTAGTGGTTGAGGATAGTTTCCGGGCCCCATATTTATTCCGCTTAGACAGTTCATCATTCGTAACCCCCACAAACATACCTGTGTGATTCGTTTACACTTATAAGCGGATTTGCATTAGTTATCTACGCCAACTACAATCCCCGTTGCCGTGTTCACATTTATACTTTACTATATGTATTTAAAGGGCGCTGCCATCTTCCAACTTTGCGTGTCTGTTTCTGTTCCTATCTCTCGCTACATAAACTAAACAATTCCCAGCAGGCGCCAGCACATATCACTGGTGCAAGCAGCAGAGCGCGTTTTAGGCGAGCGTCAAGCAGCCCAGTTGCATTGGTTGGATTGCTACGCTACCAAATCATGGTAGCTTTATTTTTGCACTAGACAGTAACATAGCCAGACCCCAGCTGTAGTTAACTAGTGTTTGTCGGGGGCATATTTCCAAATAGGAAGGATCGTGGAGGGCGCTGTCACGCAAAATGCAGTTTACGTTAATGAGTGTCGCCCTCACCGTCAACGATGAGCGGGCCCTGGTAGACCTAGTGCATCGACCCGTCCTCCATCAGATATCGCCTCTCGCGTCCAGCCGGCGTCGTCACACACGGTCACGTGACAACGGATGGAAACGGTGTGGTAGTCGCCTCGAAAGCGAAACGCGCTGAAACTGAAAGTGCCGCTGGCTGCCCTGCCTGATGGCGTCGTGTAGACCTTGACGGTGTCGTCCTGGGGACATCTGAAGTGGAGAACGACACGTTACGTGTTTGTTTGACTTGTTCACACAGCCGTAGCGTCTACACTGTTGATGTGACGTTTACGAAAACATTTTGGCAGCAAATGTTGTGTACTCGCCTGATGAACTCCAATCCACCAAGAACGATCAGCAACACAAAGTATACATCACCTAATTAATGTGGATTTTAAACGTGTTGCAATTTGAAATAATGCATTGCCAGCAGTCAATCTGGTGCTTCGCATTACTTTAGGGTTTAACCGGTACTGGTGATATTAGATCACTTATATGTCAGATAATAACGTCGTATTGTTGATGACTAACGTCATTTACGAATGTTCCGGTAAACAATATTCGGCGTACGTGTCATATAGCGCATTTTACTGATATACAATAACCATAACAATGTGGCTATAGCGTTATTTTGGTAATAAATGATAATTGTTCGCTCAGGCATTAGTGTTGTATATAAATAAAATATTCAAATACAAAATGTTGTATATATCGTACTTGTGCTTGATGAGGCCATATTGTCTGTCAGCCGGTGCATCACGGGTAGGCATAGCGACGCACGTGTGCAGTGCCAGCTTCAAGTCCGGGTCAGAGGAGTTAAGACTGACGCGAACATAGAGTCTGTCTCTCAGTTTGATCGATGCAGGAAATTGCCTGATCGGACGAAAGAGGAAAGCGTCGCGAAAGAAGTCCATGTTCAAGGTGAAGTTTCCGCGGCCAACTCTCGTATAACCCGCGTGCATACGCTCAATCACCCCGTAGCCGTCCACAACGGTGGCGTCAAGTGACAACATGCACGTGACATTCATGCTCCAATCGTCTGCCTCTCTGATGATGAGCGGGTGTCGTTGCGGCACAGATGTCAACTGGTTCGTGTAGTGGATGTCTGAGGGCAGTTCCTGGCGACAAGATAGTCGGATGACGAATTACACGAGATAGCAACCAAAACAATAGGCTGTTGTTTATGAACCACGTGGTGCCAGTGCTTACTGTTATCGCGGTTTTATGAATTACTCTGGTGAGACGGAAATTAAGATTAGGTGGGGGAAGAACAGTTAAAAGGAAAGATTAGAAGAAAACAATTAAAGAAAAGAGGAAACGCCTGATGATGTATGCATAAGGAGAGATTTGGAAGTATTAGCGGAGGGTTGGGAGAG
>JAODUO010000600.1:182500-202500 GCA_025642075.2 Ridgeia piscesae
ACGACTGTTTCGTTGTTTAAAGCAATACAAGAGGTTACATCATCTGAGACAAGTCGTCTTGTGGAAGAGATCGTCAGTCGACTATGTCACTTCAGCGCCTCCTAGCGGCAATCGGCGCCCTTGTGTGTTTTCTATTTTTTGTTACGAACCAGCAAGGTGGGTGCATACAGGTTGATTGAAATGTTAAGAAGACAGATAAATCTGAGAATGAATGCAAAATCCCGTCTATCTGCTTCATTTTAGTTCAGTTGTAATTGTAATTAATTTTAGCGTTTGATAGACTTTTATGTAACTGACTAGTACTGGAGCGCTGTATCTGTGTGAGTAGAGCATCGGACATTCAGTCTAGAAGGTTCGAATGGTGTGTTGCTGTGTTGAGACATTTCGTTCACTCCATGTTGCTCCATGTCATTCAACAGTGTGAACGAGTGTCTGGTTATAGACAGTTCTGGATATTTCATTATGAATTGTGCGTTGATCGCTGCAAGGAAGAATTGCCTCCCATGGATATCGGGATAGTATTCGTTTCAACAGGTCTGCCAGGGAGTAACGTATAAGTGTGGAATTAACGAAAAAGCCGACCTTTCTTTGTTTCGGAGTAAGGGAGTCACTCCCTATGGCCTCGATTTTATTTCACGTGAAAGACTATAAGGGGCCCGACATCAACGTTAGAAAGGTGTCTGACTGTCATTATAATATTATTAGGTGTAAGAACTGGCCCTTAACAACGGCGACTGTGCATCCCTCGTGAATCGGAGAATCACGTTAATGTCGGTCCCGTCTTAATTCGGGACGTAGAAAAGTCGGCTTGGAGTAAATATTTTGAAAAAGACTGACTAGTTCAATGAAACCTCATGATACCATAACGTTGTAACCACGATATAACCCAACTAATGCTGTCCAGTCGGCACTCGGAGACGACATTCTAGCTCTAGTTAGTTCTAGTTATTTCCAACATTCGGCAGTGTTCTATTAACTGATAATATATATATATATATATATATATATATATATATATATATATATATATATATATATATATATATATATATATAATTTTTTTATATATTAATTATGTTCTATTAACTGACTAATATATATATATTTGAGGACGATAGGTCACGTGGTAAGGTTAGTTTTATACACCAGTTTATACAGTCCTTATGAGAGTATACTATCCATAGGAAAGTATACAGTCCTTGGGAGAGTATACAGTCCACAAGAGAGTATTCTCTCCATAGGAGAATATACAGTCCATAGGAGAGAATACTATCCATAGGATAGTATACAGTCCTTAGGAGAGTATACAGTCCATAGGAGAATATATTGTCCATAGGAGAGTATACAGTCCATAGGAGAGTACACTGTCCATAGGAGAGTATACAGTCCATAGGAGAATATATTGTCCATAGGAGAGTATACTGTCCATATGAGAGGTCTGCTAGATCTGTTCAACTGCACAGTTCTCTGGGAAGCACACAGCAACGTTGCATGTAATGCGTGTGGACTTTCGGAGCACGAATAGCCACCACTGTGTGTTGCGAATTGCCCATTCATACAACTGACTGAAGTCGTAGTATAGTGAACGCGTACACGCGTACACGCGTACACGCGTACACGCGTACACGCGTACACGCGTACACGCGTACACGCGTACACGCGTACACGCGTACACGCGTACACGCGTACACGCGTACACGCGTACACGCGTACACGCGTACACGCGTACACGCGTACACGCGTACACGCGTACACGCGTACACGCGTACACGCGTACACGCGTACACGCGTACAGGGTTCGATACGGCAACGCTAGTTTGAATCCGTGTCCTCTCGATCGAGAATTGGACTATTGCGCACCACTTTAAAGAATGCGTATATAAGAAACTTGCGTGAACGTAATGCGTATTGAACGTAATGAAGTATGTACACTGCGAACTCATGTGAAACATGTACTATGGCGTGTCAAAACACAACCAGCCCGGCAGATGTTGCTGGGTGTGCCGCAGAGAGTGGTAAATATTTTAGGTTGGAAAGAGGGAGTGGGTTCTGTACACATTCTAGAATGTAACCGTGTTTATGTTAACCATCGTCGCCGGATGTAGCCACGGTTTGTAGTTTGAATTATTCATTACACCAGCGGCTGGGACCGGCACACAGCAGGGTGTAATGCTAGGGATAAGCATTTGCGGTATTCACTTGGCAAATAACTAACAATAAAAACATACTGGTTACTGGCGCAAAGTGGTCAGAAATAGTGACATAAATGGTGGCCTGACATAGGGACACCGATAGTGGCCTGACATAGTGACACAAATGGTGACCCAACATAGGGACACCTATGGTTGCCAGACATAGTGACACCGATAGTGGCCTGACATAGATGTTTGTCTGACATAATGACACAGATGGTGGCCTGACATAGTGATACAAATGGTGGCCTGACATACTGACACAGATGGTGGCCTGACATATTCACACATTCCCATATGGAGGCTTGACAATATGACACAGATGGAGGCCTGACACAGTGACACATATGGTGGCTTGACATAGTGACACAGATGTGGTGTGACCTAGGGATCCGATTGTGGCCTGACAGTGACACATATGGTGGCCTGACATATTCACATATGGTGGCCTAACATTAACACTTTATGTGTTGAACGTTCGCGTTTACAGAGATTGTGACTGTCGCTCGTGTTATACTTGTAGCGGACGCATCCGAGACGAACATTGCGCTGGGGAAGAGGGCGTTCATGATTTCACGGTTCGATCAAGACTTTGCCTGGCATGGTGTCGATGGCGACAACAGCACCTTTTTCCAGACTAATACCCACACGAGCAACACGGCGTGGTGGGCGGTAGACCTAGGGCCGGGGAGAGCTCGCGTCACCAGGGTACGAATTCAACACCGAATCGTAAATTACCAACCGAGTAAGTGAATAACTACATAAGACCAATCAGCGAGTGTCTTGTTATTAACAATATGTTATTCAACAATGGGAAATGGCAATGTTATGCACAGGGTATGGGAAAGAATGTTGAATAAAACTAACTGCATGACATAGTGACATCGGAGTAAAATTTACACTGGCACATATCAGATGAGCGCCCGTCAGTCTCACCTCAAATCAATCGCCGGAAATGTAACCAAACGTCCACTGACATGTTGCATAGACACCATTTAATTAAGTATATGGCGCTGATGTATATGGCGCAAAATGTACCTTTATGTGTTGTGCATCCTCGCCAGCAAGTCATTGGGTTGCGCTACGGAACCCCTGGCTGATCGTCTACGCAAACCATAGAAGGGTGTTATGACATTATAGCTATTGACTTCGCCAGTCGCTCCTCCGTGGGAATAAAGCGCACGTCCGCCTCAATTTGAAGACGGACATACGACTGGAGGAAATCCCAATATAATGACCCATTCGCATCCATAACACTGTAACACTTCATGGCTGAGGTTAAAAGAGGAGTTTTGCAAAGGGGTCTGCCAGGAGTACTGTAGACTGGTACTAACATAATCGACCGCAGCGGCCCCTGGCGCACGGTGAAGGGTTTTGGTTGAAAAGTCATATTCGACTTACGTCTGGTAGGAAAAAGCAGAACTAATGTATTAATTTTATTGGCGCTTCTTTCTGGATTTCGCCGTAAACATTTAGAACATGGACGATTCAACAGAAACCCGAATAAAGTCTTCCACGCGATATCCATCTCTACCATTGTTATATATCATTTGAGCAAGCAAATTGTATACGAATGGTTGATTTGAGTGAAGAACTTAGAACTCTGAAATGGCTAAACGCCGAAACTGCGCTAACGCCTTTATTCTCGCCACTACAGCCAGACAACAAAATACTGCCAATAGTGCGTCGGCAAGTGTAAAGGAAGCATATGTTTGTGTATAATCTTAGCAACAGGTTTTTAAATTATCTAAATACTATAAAAAACTTAAAATCCCTTGTTGCCCTTTGTTCTAGTTGGTCCCATAGTGATTTTATAAAAAATCGCCGCTAATTAATCACTGTTTCATCTAGAGAAAATTTTTGGTATGTGGATATATGTTCTATGGAACAAGGATTTCAAATGAACCATTTTTTGAATTTTCCGGCTTACGCGTCTGCCATTTTTAAAGATGGCGGTCGTCAATACAAATGTCACAATATCTCCAAAACTACATCGGACTGAGCAGTATTGTTGATGACATTGGATAGTTTGGTGGATAGCGATATACACCAATATGCATTTTACCATCATTAACATTCATATATCCACCATTTTGAAAGATGACGTCCTGCTCAGCCATTTACCCATATCTTAAGAAATACACAATCTAGAGCAAACAAATTGATAGCAAGATGTAAGGTTTTTATATATGATTATTGAAATTGTTTTACTTTTAACCTTTATTGGTTTTCAATTATCCACCATTTTGTAATATTCGCAATTTTTTAAGATGGCGCCTGATAAAATCTATTATTATATCTATGGCTTAAGAACTACAAGGTTTAGACACAAAAAGTTGATGTCAAAATAAAAAATAGAAGTAATTATATGTTGTATTACTTTAGAATTCTCCGTCATTCTAATAGATGGATGGCCCCCAGCAAACAGTACTATTTCTGTATCTTAAGAGAGCCTGTTATCCCTATGCCTTATGATCTACGTATCGTCGAACCTTGAAGCTGATGTGGAAATATGGATGTTCGGAGGCAACGATTTAAAGATGGCTCTTAGATATTCTGCAAAGTCGAATCAGATATGAAGTTGAAGTAGCCCATCCAGCGGGCATCAAAGAGGCAATGAGGCATCGTCGGCCAGACACGAATATTCGCAGTTGTGGCAGTGTTGGAGCTGATCTTCCATGAGATCCTGCTCATACAGAACAACTGCCGTAAAGTCACAAATGAGCGGATGATGGAGCATCATAAGACCATCATGTACCAGGAACTCAGGAGCTTCAAGGCCGTTATTTTTGATGCCAAATGTCCGGCAGTACCCCGACCTCTCATACTTCCACCATTTCAGTCGAGTTGTAAACAATGTCCTGTCGGCCGGATGGCTGTACCTTCATCTTGCAAAGCCTCCATGTTATTTGTGATAGCTACGTTGACGAGTCGTCGTGCTAGCAATATCGCCTCAGGAGAGCTCTACCCGGATGAGTCCACAACGGAGATCGATAAATGTTGGGTATCATCGGAGAAAATAAGGATCAGCTGCTGCAACTTATTCTGAAAATAGTGGTTCTTTGACCTATTTGGTCAACATGAAAGGTCATGAAATAATATGCATTTGATTATGGATTATCACAACCATCGAGAGGAACATCAAAATCCAGTTTCAAACTCATTTCGATTGAGAGTTGCGGCTTATTGTGTTTCTGCAGTCGACAGTAGTCATAGATGAGCGGTCATATTGGATTTATCATCAAATCTGGCGTCAAATCGTAAAATGGATAGATCAGGCGTGTCGGGAAAGTCAATTTTAGGCGGAATTGATACCAAGTTTGGCTATCTAGCCGTTCTAGATACAAAGTTATAGTTGAAAACCTGGTCAGCGGCGGCCATTTTGGATTTCACGCTCCGGTGACATCATGCCACGACGTTTCAAAAAGCACCTCCTGAAATGTTAAAAGACATGGTATGTAGAATACAAATCAAAAGAAAAACTGCGTTTACCTAACAACTTGTATGGGCCTATATGGTAGAGCCAGGAGTAAATAGCAAAAATGGCAACAAGGGTTTTTAAGCTCTATATACTATTTAGATGATTTAAAAACCTGTTGCCAAAAACATGAAAAAATTGAATTATTTGGCATTTACCGACGGACTACAATATCCGGTATGTGAGCAGAGTTGGTTTATACTTAGCCACGCAACGTTCCTTTCATAACACGTAGATATATTCCACCGGCGTGATGTTAGAGATCAGTGGGATGCAATGGGCCGATGTATTTATGATATATTTACAATTATGTCCACTGGTTAGCGCCGTCCGAAAGATGGTCATTTATGACAAGATTAAGGCGTGAACATTGTTTAGAGAACGCTAAATCAGCGCGCACACGTGACCAGTGTATTCACGGAACTCTCGTTTACACTTAGATAACAATGTTCCCATGCATAGTTACGTGCGTGTCGTATTGTAACCAGACCCTGAGCCAGAAATAATTTCTTGCCCGCTTTGAATGACCCAACTGTGTGCCTTTCAGAGTGCGAACGGCTTCCCTGGAAGGCATTCACACCAACCACAGCCGTTGTTGGCCAGATTAGTATTTTCTAATACAAAAACGGTGTCAATTGAACTATTTACAAAATTTAAGGTGATCCACTTGATTTGTATTACCGCCAATTGTGCCAATGTCAGTCATTAATCAGGGCCCTTGGTCTTAAAACCATTAGTTAATCTAGTGACTAGATGGGCTCGGCCTATCTCTGAATTTCTCCAGTCTTATCAGTTGCAATTACCCGCCATGTTCAGTTCTCTGACCGTCTTCAAGACGGGTGTCAGGCTAAGCTCCTGTTGGTCACCTGCTCACGTCGGGTTTATTCTAATACAGCGCTGGACAAACTGAAAAGCTTCACCGTTGGGCTGACAGACCAGTCCCCAACAAAGGAACACGGACCACTCGAAGCGCCCTTCCAGACCTGCGCCAGTCACGAAGGACAACTGACGTCAGGCGAAATCGTCGAATTAACGTGCACGCATCTGCTGTACGCATGCGGGCGCTTCCTGTTCGTGGCGGCCAAAGCAGCCTACGGAATGCTCAACCTGTGCGAAGTCGAGGTGTTCAGTGGTACGTTGTCATTATAATAGGTCAGAGGTTATTTCTAACTTTGTAGTTCTACTGTGTTTGTCAATCATACCTTCTCTACTTCAGTTACACCTGCAACCATCATACACTAGAAGACGATTTTACAGACGTCTAGCCCTCCTGGTTTGTAACGTATTAACACATTTAGTTTATTTAGCTGGATTCCTACATAGAAAGTATTATCGCGTTCACCTTTGGAAAAGAAAGCGGGCGGTTTTCTAATACAAAAACATTACAACTACTGAATCATCAAAACTACTGAAACCTCACAACTACTGAAACATCACAACTACTGAAACATCACAACTACTGAAACATAACAACTACTGAAACGTTGCAACTACTGAAACATTACAACTACTGAAACATTACAACGACTGAAACACTACAACTACTGAAACATCACAACGACTGAAACGTTACAACTACTGAAACGTTACAACTACTGAAAAGTTACAACTACTGAAATATCACAATTACTGACACATCACAACTACTGAAATATTACAACCACTGAAACATCACAACTACTGAAACATCACAAATACTAAAACATCACAACTACTGAAACATTACAACTACTGAAACATCATAACTACTGAAACATTACAACTACTGAAACATTACAACGACTGAAACACTACAACTACTGAAACATCACAACGACTGAAACGTTACAACTACTGAAACGTTACAACTACTGAAAAGTTACAACTACTGAAATATCACAATTACTGACACATCACAACTACTGAAATATTACAGCCACTGAAACATCACAACTACTGAAACATCACAAATACTAAAACATCACAACTACTGAAACATTACAACTACTGAAACATCAAAACTACTGAAACATTACAACTACTGAAACATTACAACTACTGAAATATCACAACTACTGAAACATCACAACTACTGAAACATCACAACTACATAAACATCACAACTACTAAAGCATCACAACTACTGAAACACCAAACTACTGAAATATCACAATTACTGAAACGTCACAACTGAAACATTACAACTACTGAAACATTATAACTACTGAAACATTACAACGACTGAAACATCACAACTACTGAAACATCACAACTACTGAAACATTACAACGACTGAAACGTTACAACTACTGAAATGTTACAACCACTGAAATGTTACAATTACTGAAACATTACAACTACTGAAACATTACAACTACTGAAAACATTACAACGACTGAAATATTACTACTACTGAAAAATTACAATTACTGAAACATCACAACTACTGAAACATCACAACTACTTAAACATTACAACCACTGAAACATTACAACCACTGAAATGTCACAACTACTGAAACATTACAACTACTGAAACATTATAACTACTGAATCATCAAAACTACTGAAACCTCACAACTACTGAAACATCACAACTACTGAAACATCACAACTACTGAAACATAACAACTACTGAAACATCACAACTACTGAAACATCACAACTACTGAAACATCACAACTTTTAAAACATTAAAACTACTGAAACATCACAACTACTGAAACATCACAACAACTACTGAAACGTTACAACCACTGAAACATCACAACTATTGAAAATAGTCGAACGCCAGTTAATTTAGGTTTAACGATCTCGTACAACTCCTGGAAGGAAAACAATTAATTTACGTAATGATGATTGTGCTTGGAGACGTGGAAGAAAAAACATTTGTTTTGATAAATAATACACTAAAAGAACGACATCAATACTATGTCGTTCGAGATCACACCAAAGTGATTATTGGAGTTTACTGTTAGTGCTATGTATATGCCTACATATCTAAGCCAACCATTTAAATCCAAATGTGTCGACCACGAATATCGCTTCAGGGTATAAATAACTCGGGTTGGCGAGTTTACTCAGCATAGTTGGCAAAGTAAGAACAGTGTCTATTTTCAAACATGTTGTAATGTGTCGAAATGCCTGTAGATTTCGACCCAACAATGATCCACATGAGCGGATATCGCGACGACTACAGCGTGTCTGACGTCATTGACATGAACAACGCCACCTGTCAACCAGTTACGAAACCAGAATCCGACGAACCGTTTACTCTGAAGGTGGAGTTGCCGAATGCAATCGACAGCCGTCTGATCGTGACGGCGGTGCTGGACGAAGGAGACTGTCTCGACTTCCCGGCGACGATGGTGTACACGGAGGGCGACCAGTCGGCATTGATCCCCTACCACAACAACCCTTCCTTCTGCGACAACTCGCCCGGACGGTGCGTCTTTGAGTGCGACTGCAGCGCCACGCGGTGTCAGACTGTCTACCTCGTGTTGCTCAGCGTCCCCGACCACACACGCAAACTGTGTGATATATTCTAGCCTCGCATGGTTTGGTCACCCTTAGAGTAACCCTTCAGATTTATACAATTATATAATGGGAGTGGGAAGGACAATAGTGTACAGTGACGAACTAACCATAAGGAGAAGACATAGAGTGTGGCTGGGCATTGCTGGGAGAATACAGTAGGACCAGCGGCATTATTAATCTTGTAGATGTCTAATCGTGGGACAACTTCAGAGGGAAACAGCACACGAGCTGATCTATAGCAATGTTGATGTTGAAGTTACAGTCCTCCCAACGTTAATGAGCCACCGGCACACATGGAAGCCGCTCAGCTTCCATGATCCGCACTGGACCAATGAAGATGATATGATGATGCAATGATGATGAGATAATGATATGATGATGATGAGCCTTTATCAACATTAATAACAAATGCAACCCATGACGGAAGTCACGCGCAATATTGTACGTCCATTTAGCTAAATCGACCTACCCATCTCATGACTTCCATCAAGCGATACAAAATGGCTGCCTGAAGACATGCTTTCATCGTATATGTTTTGTTTAAATTCTGGATTCGGATGATTATCTTTATGACAAAACCTAGCGAAAATGTGTAAAGTGTTAAACGTATGCAATAATGTTTGAAGTAGGAGATGCTCTGTCGCAATAGTAATGCAATTGACGTAGTTAACGATTAACAACATTGTTGGCAATGGGTCCCAGAGAAGCTAGTGAGGCTAGTAGAAGCAACATACCATGGGGCATCAACAGTAATGAGAACCACGCATGGCAGAACTGAAGAATTTCCCATCAAAGTTGGCCTACACCAGGGATCAGGGCTAAGCCCATTCCTGTTTATCGTAGTACTAGATGTCATCAGCGAAGAAGATGCGGGCTGTCATGTGAACCACTGTTTTCTGACGATCTGGCAGTAGGAACAGATACAGAGGAGGAGATGCAGAGGAGGTGGTTTGGTTGGCAGATTGGGATGTAGAGCAAGGGACTAAACCCCTACCGGGAAAACGGAAGTGATGGTCAGTAGCACGAGAGGAACAAATGCAAACATCAAAGACAGCCAAGGCACGAGCCTCAGACAGGTGAATACATTAAAATATTTAGGTGTCACCATTAGTGAAGAAGGAGGATCAAAGGAAGCAGTAAGAGCAAGAATTAGTGCAGCGTGGGGCAAGTGGAGAGACCTATCCAGAGTTATCAGTGACAAGAAAATGCCAAGGAAATTAAAGATCAAGCTCTACATGACTGTCATTAGAACAGTACTTCTGTATGGAGTAGAATGTCGGACAGTTAGAAAGACGTAGGAACAGATTCTCGAGAAAACCGAGATGAGGATGTTGAGAAGCATACACTGAGTCAAAGTAAAGAGTGTGGACATCAGAAAGGAGCTAGGAGTGAATAGCATACAAGAGAAAGTCATAGAAATAAGACTGCGTTGGTATGGACACATGCAGAGAATAGAAGAAAACCACGCGAGCAATTGCTGATATGATGGTGCCATGAACAAACCAAGAAAGAGACCAAGCGGGAGATGGCTGGATGCGTCCGAAGGGACATGCAGGAACTGCGGATCACCCCGTAGGATGCCCAGGATAGAATATGCTGGAAATCACGGAACAGTGTTGGCAATGACAACGCTTGACGGAGGCCTCGCGCGCATATTTTTGATTGTGACGTAGGCAAACCGCGACGCACCGGACACATCAATTAATTATGTGAGTTGCATCACTACTGCGACATGACGTCTCCTAGTGCAAACAATACTGCTCCGGTTGAACAAAACACGATAGGTTTAACCTATCTCGCCCGTAGCTGCGTTGCTGTTTCAGCGATCAATTGACATCGATGCAATATTTCCCATCAATTGTCGACCATGTTATGCACAACATTAAGCCACGTTCCATATGTTGTGTTGACACGTTCTTAAAATGAATTAGTTTATAGTTTACTAGGTTTTGATAATCCTTCCAGTTATATCATCATCATCATCATCATCATCAGTTATATATATATTCTCCGTAAACTAACTCATGTCGATCAAACGAAAACATGCGTTTGTAAAAATTACGTTAAAACACTTATATTAATATTCTACATGTGTTTGCGTATTCACGTATCTAAGGGTGACGTTTCTACTAGAGTACACGTGACCAGCATATTCCGGTCACGTCACTGTATGTACGAATCTAGCGTTACGTAGTGCAAGAAACCTACAGCTGAATATATCTATTTGTAATAACTTCTCATTTAATTTTCTTTCGATTACCTCACAACACTTCATGTCCACTGTATAAATAATAATAATAAAATATATAAAAAGCGTATCACATGCGATTATGTTGTTCATGGTTAGCATATCCACCTGGTATATTTGGTGCAAGAACCTGGCTGTCAACATTGGGGACGGTGTATCCTTCGTGACTCGGCTATCACTTTAATCTAATTTGGGACGTAAAAGAACCACTGAGGGCGACAAGCAGAGTGGCACTGACCATCCCCAGTGCTAGCACAGGAAGGTAGGTTTGACGATAATATTATGAAAAAGCTGTAGACTGTCTATGACCGACCCGCAAAGAACCACTGCACATTGTCTAACTGACCAGTCATGTCCAAGTAATGCCTCGGTCATGCACAAGTAATGCCTCACTCATGAACAAGTAATGCATAGTTGGTATGCATGGTTCCACACAGATACACAATGAGTCACGTGGTCGCGCCCTACCGGCTGCATGTTTACTTCGCTCTCAGCATTGTACAAGATTTTAGCAAGTTTTAATTACACAACGACGGCAATTTTTACTGCACATCTCCGTAATATATATTGTGATCACGTCAAGCAACTTGATCAGCGACAAGAACACTGTAGGTGTATGTTCTTCATATTCACCTTCACCTATCCCGTAGTCTTAGTGGACCGTTGGGGCGCCACAGATGACCTGGCAACCAGCTCTCTCCATTCCTCTCGCCTCTCACCCTTCCTCGTGGCGGCGCCCAGTGTCATGACCGTCCATTCCGGGATGTTGTCCTCCCATATCTTTTTTCTGTCTTCCTCATCTTTTCCCTCCTTGCACTGTGCCCTGCAGGATTGTCTTAGCAAGACCTGAAGATCTTGTTATGTGCCCGTACCATTTCAGTTTGCGTCGTTTTACTGTGGTCAAGAGGTCTTCGTGCGGCCCAATGGCTTGCCGAGTTCTGTTTCGCACCTCTTCGTTGGAGATGTGGTCTCTGTAGGTGATGCCGAGGAGCTTTCTGAGGCATCTCATCTCCATGGCCTGTAATCTTTCTCTCTGTGTCTGCTGTTAGTGTCCAAGACTCACAGGCGTACAGGAATATGGACATGACTAGGGAGCGCATCAGTCTGATCTTTTAGCTGAGCGCTATATTCCTGTCATTCCAGATGGTCTTGAGTTTTGCGAGTGCGGCTGTGGCCTGGGCGATCCTGGCGAGAATTTCAGGTTTAGATCCTTCATCTGCGATGATTGCTCCCAGATATTTGAACCTGTTGACGCAATCTAGTTTCTCGCCGTTGACCCTGATGTCAGTGCTGAAGCCATTGGTGCTGTTGGTCATTAGTTTGGTCTTTTCTGCATTGATCTGCATGCCCGAAGGCTGTAGAAGTCTTGTCAAGGCACTACACCAAGTCAGCTAGCTCCTCTTCCCTTCCTGCCAGGCCGTCTATGTCGTCGGCAAAACGCAAGTTTGTAATACTCCTGCCACCAATGCAGATTGTCCCTTCATGGTTATTCAGTGCGTCAGTCATAATTCTCTCCAAGAAGATGTTGAAGAGGGTGGGGGAGAGCACACAACCTTGTCTTACTTCGACGGTGGTTCTGAACCAGTCCCCTATGCAGTTGTTAAGGTAGACTGCGCTGGTGGCCTTTTCATAGAGGTTCTGTATCATTCTGATCAGGTTGGCGTTGATGTTGAATTGCCTCATGGTGGCCCATAGTGCTGCATGCCATACCCTGTCGAACGCCTTCTTGAAGTCAATGAAGACGTGATAGAGGTCTTGCTGGTGTTGGAGGTACTTCCCGCACAGTATCCTAAGGTTGAAGATCTGCTCTGTTGTGCTGCGTCCTGGTCTGAAGCCAGCTTGTTCCTCAGCGATGATCTTTTCCGCTTGCGGCTTCAGTCGGTTCAGCAATATGTTCAGCATAACTTTGCTCGGGTGGCTGATGAGGCTGATGGTACGATAGTTCTGGCAAGGGTTGCATTTCTTGGGGAAGGTGATGATGAGAGATAGGGTCCACGGCGTGGGCCACTCCCCTGTCTGCCAGATCTTGTTGCAGATAGTCAGTAGGGCACTTATCATGGCTTCTCCCCTTGGCTGCACCAGCTCCGCTGGGACGTTGTCAGCTCCTGCAGACTTCCCCTTCTTGAGCGATTTCACCGCTGCTTCCACTTCTTCGCGAAGAATGGGGTAGTTGTCGTTGTCGGTTGCTGGAGGGACGTTCAGTACTTCTGGGTCTCCTGTGGCTCTGTAGTTGTACAGCTCGGAGCAGTACTCGGACCACCTCTTTAGGATGTCCTGTTCTTCAGTCAGACATTTTCCATCCTTGTCCTGTATAGTGGTAGTTCGCCCTTGCTTTGTGCTGGTCAGGTCTTTCACCAGCTGGTAAGTTTTCTTGCTGTTATTCTTCTTCATGCTATCTCCGATGTCCCGGCACTGCTCTTCAATCCAGTTCATCTTTGCCTTTTTCATGCGTTTTTTGATTACTTGGTTGGCTGCCCTGTACTGCCATACTCTTTCCGCATCTTTCTTCTTCTTCTTCAACTCCTTTCGTTTGTCGCACAGATCAAGTAAGTCAGCTGTGACCCAGGGCTTCTTGACTGGGCGATGTTTGCCAAGGATCTCACTGGCGGTGTTGGTCACTGCTGTGTTGAAGGTGTTGACCAACATTTCCATGTCTGTATCGTCAGCGTCCAGAATGGTGAGCGCTGCAAATTTCCATCGTATCATTGCGTGGAAGGCTTCTGCTACTTCGGGGTACTTCAGCTTCTCAAGGTCAAATTTGATCCGGCGTAGCCGAGTTTCTTGACCCTCTTCAGATGTACCTTGAAGGTCATTATGACGAGTTCATGGTCGCTTGCAATGTCGGCTCCAGGAAAGCTCCGTGTCTTGGCAATGTTCACACTGGACCGGAAGCGCTTCCTTACCATAATGTAGTGTATCTGGTATGTTCTTACCGATTTTTAAAACACTGCCATCAGTTTACTAAGGTACTTTAGTGGACATTTAATTCAGTCCATCGTGCAGCATGCCGTCGTACAGGTACACTGCCTGTCAATTGCTTCTACATTCCTGTGCGTCATGCCTGGGCACCACTACATGGAGGACGCTAGTCGATGTCGGCATTGCTGTCCGGTTACCAACGAAACGCGGCTGTCGAGGAGGTGCGCGAAAACAAAGAACAATCGATTAAATGACGGAGACGTGACTTGGCAGGTGTGGAAATGGAATTAATGAAACGTATTGCAATTCCAACTGTTTCTCACACACATTTGATTGAGGTAAACACAATGTCTACAATGCAATAAATGTAGTGCTTTTTAGCCAAAGCAGTGTTTGCAGACACAACATATGCGAGGTTGTAAGGTGCTTGCCTCTTCTTCTTCTTCTTCTTTTCCTCTTCTAGCAAGGACTTGCTTAAGTAATTTTTTCTCTTTACATGTTTTATCATCAATTAATGTAGTTGTATATTCTGTATGTTCACATTGTACTTTACAAGCTAGTCTTGTGCAAGTTATTTTATATGTAAGAGTGTTATTGTTTATTTTCATTTCTTTTATATTCTCATGTATGACTTATATGACAATTATTAGAAATGACAGTAACAAATAACATTGATATAGTAAACATGTTTTAAATGCATGTCATCATAATTATTAGCAAGTGAGCACACTTAATTGCGAAAATAAAATGTATGTAATGAAAATGTAAATAAATGGTTTAAATGCATGTCATAATTATTAGCAAGTGAGATTAATTAATTGCGAAAATACAATTTTTGTAATAAAAATGAAATAAATGCACGTGATAATAATTATTAGCTCTGCATCATAATCGAAACAATATCGTATTTTCGGCTATTTACATTTACATGACATTCTACTAATACAGTTTTTCCACCTAGATTCTAACGATCTTGTATGCAGCAGAAAAACAGCGCGTAATGTTTTTATATAGGTCAGTTCGCTCAGTTCACTTTGCGCGCGTTCTGGTTGGTTTTGTGTATTCCTCGATCCGACGACGCTCCCGCCTGCCAAGTCGCACTGCCAAATGCACGTGGCGCGTGTTTACTTCCAGCAACCAATCGCAACGCAGATAGCATTGCAAGCAGTGCCTTAACAAAATTTGTATCCGGAAAGGCGAAGTCGCTGCCCGGCTCGTCAGCCGTACTAGAAAATACGACCACATCACGCCAGTTCTGCAGCATCTGCACTGGCTACCGATTTGTGTGCGCCCGACATATAAAGTGCTTCTATTTGCATATTCGGTTATGCATGACCAAGCACCGTGTTACCTCGCGGATCTACTATCACGTCGTCAACCCAATCGCCGACTGATGTCTGCGTCTGTGCCGCTATTGACACTACCTGCTTCGCAGACGGTCACTATATATTTGTTTTAGTAATAATTTATCATCCAATTTTAGCTACTATTTAGCACAGCAAAATCAGGAATAAGTCGGGATTGCCGAAGCTGGCAAATCAGCTTCAAAGTGCGCGAATGGGTATTTTTGGATGGAAAGGTCGATTTTCAGATATAGGTGAATTTAGTTAATGTAGTTATCGTAGATTACTATTATGCTGTTGTAACATCATAAAACGAGTGATAACATTGCTAAAAAGAGATATTTGGAACAGCTATGTCGACCTCAGTGAGCACGAAGAACGAAAAATGTGCTTCATTCAGATGCATCGTGTCCGCCTTAACGTCCTGCCTACCCCCGCCATATTGGTATCGTTTTGAAGCTGAACTATTATGGGATGTATTCCCACGCGCGAAATTTGTCACATGTCAGTATAAAGCCAATTAAAATGCTTGAAAACGAAGCTAAAACGTAAACAAGAGCACGTTGGCAAAATCACGTGATATAATGCGTCCCGCTGATTGGCGGCTGACCTTTAAACCCACGCGAATCCATGTTTGTTTTCGTTCGACATCGGGTGCACCAGACATCGTTTTGTATAAAATCTGCGAATTCTAATTTACTATTAAGTTGTCAATGCCGTAGTTTTAGTTGTTAGTTACATAGGTTTTAACATGTGCAGTGATAGGCTCAACAATACCATGGATGTTGCACAGCAGCGTGATATAGACATCGATCGACCTAGCGCTCAGTGATGGCCGCGATGGCAAAATCTACGCGGAGTGTTTGACAACGAATCTTTGACACAACTATTAGGCGCGTATCGGATGGAGAGTTTACTGGATTCGTACGTGTCAGACAACAACAGTGAAGCAGGGAGTGTCGTTTTGGCCCTGAGTGCTAAAGTGGCGAGGAAGAATAATACCAAGTGACAGCTGACACTGACTGGATCGCAACGCCAACGCTGCTTAAAATGTACTCGTAGATTTAGAGCAAGAACTTGAACACATTCGTGGATTCATCTGCGGTTGCAGGTGTTTTGATGATGGACCCTGCTGTCAACAATTCATGGATTGGGAAATTGTTGACACCCCGAACGAATGCAAAGGAGATAACAGTTATACTAGCTCGATCTATTGACTTTTTTTGCTGTGATAGCAGGCTCAGCCTCACTCATTGTCACATTGAGCTATCTAACAATGACATGCCATGACTCACATAAACCCGTGGTTTTTCTGTTAATGTGAGAGTATCAATGTGACTGGTAATGTTCTAGTACGGTAATATACTAGGGATAACTAGTACTGTAATTCATTTAGAAATATGTTTTTAACTTATTTATACCTGCTTGTTATTATCGTACGTATATCTTCATGAAATTAATGATCACATTTATTAGGTAGAATATTTTTTATTATTAGGGGAGGCGAGTAATTTTTGGCAACAGGTAAGAAAGAAGACATTTTGATTTTCCGATTTAGAGCAGTTAAGGAATGGGATGGAAGGTTTATAAGATTCAGAGCTGACTCTAAATGATCCAAGGTATTCGTCAATTATGCTGTTAGCCTGCTTATTTACCTAGCTGCTGGGCTCACTATGTATATGTCATCTGATTTAAAGATCAACTGTCCATATATCTCCAGTTTGAAGTAATGGACAGTCATTACATAAACTTTTTGCAGTATTAAATGTTTTGTATATGGGAAGTTAAGACTATTATGTTTGTTTTGTGTCAGGTTTACGTCTGAAGAACCCAGTGTCGTGTTCGCCAGGAAGCAGCCATCCGATGACAAACAGCGGTTCGATTTGCAGCACAGGCGAGGAGTCTACCCACCTGCTGCTCTACCTACAGAACCACCACCCCTAGGCCTCAACATCCACCAATAGTGTTTGTTTGACAAGATCAATGAATTCTGCGGACATCAACTGTCCAGAGCAAAGCCGACACATCCGAAGCCGCACCAGTCCACTGCTGCAACAGTCTGCCCATCACGTGAAGTGGCTGCTGTCATTGGCACATCAAAAAATGACAAAAGAAGCGGTGATTGTGTCGTGCTGTGTCACAAACAGACAGAACACATGGCTAGGTTCTGTGAACATTTTACTGTCGATTTCCGATTTGTTGCAGAATGTTCTAAAGGGATATCTCTGGAACTATAAGAGCTGCAAGGGTGAAAATTCACCAAACTGTGCATATTGAGGTGGTCTACAACTGTGCCAAATTTCACGCTCCTATGAGCTGTCTTTATGTTGCAAATGTATTAAAATACTTCATTAAACTTTAAAGCTGTTTTTCTCAGAATCGGTTTTCAGAAAATGACTTGGTACACCTTCTCTTTATAAAACAATAACTTGGCGACCAATACAGCTAGACATTTGTGTTTGGTACCGTTGGAAAGCCCATAAATTTACCTTTCATATGGTACCTTTAACTCAAAAAGTGATTTTCCTACTTATTCCTGATATTGCTGTGCTGGGTCACATATATTTATGTAAAGCGCCTGAGAGCAATACTATTGATTTGGGCGCTATACAAATAAATTATATTATTATTATTAATACTCCATCACTGGATGTTTAAATAATTTAGTAGTAGTCGTGACGTCTCTTGGACGATTATTGATGCACCTATTCATCGACACCTCACTGGAAATAACTAGTCAGTTTTGCATTGTTGAGATGAGTTAATATCTGTCGACGCACACAATGATGACGCCAGTTGCACGGAATCACGACTTCTGTTGTCTATAGCCCCAGGGTTACTAATACTCCACATAATGTGTACTGGAATCGATTCAGCAATGACTGCGTTTGCTGAATGAAGAATACCCAACGGGTTACGGTTAATAAGCACTTTATTAGCAATCATGAAATGTGATGTAATAAGTACGTTGAAGGAACGTTAAGATAATCTACATTATAAGAATAAAGCACTATTGTTCAAATGGCCGCACCACTTTCAAACATATTTCTTCAACAGCATCCATCTACGCTGCTGCTGTAGCCATAGTCACCGGTGTTGTTGTTGTCTATCGTCACATAATGACCTGTGTTGTTGTTGTCTATCGTCACATAATCACCGGTGTTGTTGTCTATCGTTACATAGCGACAAGTGTTGTTGTTGTCTATCGTCACATAATGACAAGGGTTGTTGTTGTCTATCGTTACATAACGACAAGTGTTGTTGTTGTCTATCGTCACATAATGACAAGGGTTGTTGTTGTCTATCGTTACATAACGACAAGTGTTGTTGTTGTCTATCGTCACATAATGACAAGTGGTGTTGTTGTCTATCGTTACAACGACAAGTGTTGTTGTTGTCTATCGTCACATAATGACAAGGGTTGTTGTTGTCTATCGTCACATAATGACAAGTGTTGTTGTTATCTATCGTCACATAATGACCAGTGTTGTTGTTGTCTATCGTCACACAATGACCAGTGTTGTTGTCGTCTGTCGTCACATAAGGACCTGTGTTGTTTTTGTATGTCGTCACATAATGACCGGTGTTGTTGTCGTATGTCGTCACATAATGACCTGTGTTGTTGTTGTATATCGTCACATAATGACCAGTGTTGTTGTTGTCTATCGTCACATAATGACCTGTGTTGTTGTCTATCGTCACACAATGACCAGTGTTGTTGTCGTCTGTCGTCACATAAGGACCTGTGTTGTTTTTGTATGTCGTCACATAATGACCGGTGTTGTTGTTGTCTATCGTCACACAATGACCAGTGTTGTTGTCGTCTGTCGTCACATAAGGACCTGTGTTGTTTTTGTATGTCGTCACATAATGACCGGTGTTGTTGTCGTATGTCGTCACATAATGACCTGTGTTGTTGTTGTATATCGTCACATAATGACCAGTGTTGTTGTTGTCTATCGTCACATAATGACCTGTGTTGTTGTCTATCGTCACACAATGACCAGTGTTGTTGTCGTCTGTCGTCACATAAGGACCTGTGTTGTTTATGTATGTCGTCACATAATGACCGGTGTTGTTGTTGTCTATCGTCACACAATGACCAGTGTTGTTGTCGTCTGTCGTCACATAAGGACCTGTGTTGTTTTTGTATGTCGTCACATAATGACCGGTGTTGTTGTCGTATGTCGTCACATAATGACCTGTGTTGTTGTTGTATATCGTCACATAATGACCAGTGTTGTTGTTGTCTATCGTCACATAATGACCTGTGTTGTTGTCTATCGTCACACAATGACCAGTGTT
>JAODUO010000600.1:210000-245000 GCA_025642075.2 Ridgeia piscesae
TGATTTAGTTTGTTGCCCCTCTGAGCTTGAATTGTCAAACGTATGGGCGCTATAGAAGTGTTACAATTACTTACTTACTTAGCCAGGAATTAGTCCTGGTTGCAGTCTGACAGACACGAAGTCTGATCGCCAGCTTTAGTGCCATGTATTGGAGGTTTCGTGGTTTGTTTAACTAGAAACTGTATCTTGTAGTAATAACACACAGTAGTCGGTGTATGGTACAAAGTGTACATCACACATTATGTTACCTAAACTTGGACTTTCACTCAGTTGTGGCCTGTCTGTCAGACATCATAAACCTTGAGTCATGTTATAAATAAAACAATCGTTAACGTATCTTTTTACCTACCGTGTAAAGACTTGTGTTCGTACGTAGTGGTCGCTGAAGACTTCGCCTTGAACGGTGTAAGACGTCGTCGTCGCGAGACGCGCTGTAGACCCGCCTTGTACCTTGTGTGGGCGGTGTCGGTCAGTCCGCGCAGCCAATCAGACAGTTGTAGAGGGGAGTGTGTAATCGCACACTTTGGTGTGCTACCCGGAAGAACGTAAACGTTTTTTGTTCCGAGAGATCTAGAAAGAGTGGGGGCGAATGGAGAACAAGGGGAATGGTGGACAACAGCAAGAGAGAAGGAGTTGGAGACTGTTGGTAGAGACAGCAGTGAGAGAAAGGCGAGGAGAGTGAGGGATAACAAGAGGAGGACAACAACACGTGGACTGAGAAGGCCTCGGCCACGTGACCTTCATGGCGGCTATACAATTTGTCTGCGCTGTGCCGCCGTTGGCGTGAAGTGCCACCGGGGTGTCCGCACCATTTGAAAATGCGTCTGAAAGCGATGCCATTCAGAGTTGGAGGATTTTAACCTTACCTCTTCTCTCTCTGTCTCTCTCCTATATATATATATAATATATATATATATATATATATATATATATATATATATATATATATTATATATATATCGAGAGAGAGAGAGAGATATATATATATATATATATATATACTCAATATGTATATATATATTTATGTATATATATATTTATGTATATATATATTTATGTATATATATATTATATTTATTATATATATATATATATATATATATATATATATATATATATATATATTATATATGTATATACTCTTCTCTTCTACTCTCCTCCTCTACTCTCTCTCTCTCTCGCAAAATTATTCAGTAGCAGCCCACACATCCACCAACAGTCGTCTTCAGGAATCAAGTGGATAGCAGAAGCACATGTTGTGCTCCCCTGACAAACCTCTTCAGATCTGCCTCGAGGCTTTTCAAAAAACAACACCAGCAACCAAACGCTGCTTCGATCTGTACTAGATTCGTGAGATTTTAGCGACCGGTGCCGCGCTAAATGTATGTCTGTGCGTGCATGTATGGTGCGTATGAGTGCGTACGATTGTGTGAACGTTTGCGCGCGCGTGTGTGTGTGTGTGCACGTGCGTGCATGCGTATGCATGAGTTTGTGTGTACGTTTGATTATGTGTGTTTATGCATTATATACTGTGTGTATGTGTGTGTGTGCGTGCGTGCGTGCGTGTGTGTGTGTGTGTGTGTGCGTGTGCGTGTGTGTGTGTGTGTGTGTGTGTGTGTGTGTGTGTGTGTGTGTGTGTGTGTGTGTGTGTGTGTGTGTGTGTGCATGAGTTCGCGTACGTGCGTAAGTGTGTGTGACCGTGTGTATGTACGTCTATGTCAAAATCTGTCTCCAATCATCGGAAGGAGAATATCAAATGTTTGACAGGAATGTGCATTGACACTGTCACAAGCCATCTCTCCCTACACACTAAGCAGTGACATAACGCTCTCCCACTTTTGGCTTGTATATATCAGTCTACATATTCACCAAGTTGCATGTTGTTATCGCATATTACACAATTAGTATGGCATTTAAACAACTTTGTATAGCAGAATTTCAAAATGGCGGCCTAAACATGTATAATTTCAGACGGCCCGACATCTGACAATGCATGTCCACACATATCAGCGTATATATTCACAATGCTGTGTGTTTTATCACATTTTGAACAGTCATTATTGGACTCGTGTCTATGCCGCCCACTTATACAAGTGTACTGTTGTTGACAACTAAATACCATCCGGGATTCAGCATTCGTCACCAGCGCGCGTCCAGAGTCAATCGAACAAGGAACTTCGATCCAGTTGATCGAACAGTCATTACTGTTTATTATTCTTCGATTATTCGATAAAGCGTCATTCATCACGTAGTTCCACATGGTTATTGTGTTGGTCTCGTTAAACACCACACCAGAAGCTAATTAACGTCCTTGTTCTATCAGTTGTAGCTAACGGCTGCCCAACGCAAACACTGACCTCCTGTGAGGCGCTGTGTGAACGAGTGACGTGGACCGCTCTGTCGTCTCTGTTGACGGCCAAGGACAACATCAAATTGTTTCTGTTGCACGGGTGTCTGTTAGACAACGCATTGTGTGTATATTTATAAGGCGCCAGAGTACCTAAGCATATCGGCTACATCCACCAACTCGCAACCCTGTCTTCGGCAGTTTCATGACCATCTACAGCTTGCAGTTTCACCAGCATCAAATTCCATCGCAAAAACGAACGTTTGGTGTAACTGGTGCTACTATAATTAGGGAACGAACTGCAAATGAGCTGCGTATCAGACACATTAATTTTATTTATAAGAATATCTAGTGGGAATTAGTATGACATGTTAGTGACTTCTAGTGGTATTTAAATTTTTGTATTATTAATTTTTTCGTGTCGCTAATTTATTAATATTTTCAATTCTAACTAATTTAAATTTGCTTTATAATTGTATATATATATATATATATATATATATATATATATATATATATATATATATATATATATATAATAGACAATCAATTGTGAGCGCATTGATTAACGTTTATATGTAAAAATCGTGCGATACAAGAACCAGTATTATAATTCGATGGTGACGACTGCTAAGAGGCTCGTGACGCACTAGACCCTGGCCCCATTTTCTGACAAGTCACACATGCACTGTAGTTGTCTCTTTGTACATGATGCACGTGTTTTTTGGTATTTGTGTACACGCGATGTTGCCAAAAATGACATTATAAATGATCACGTGTTTCTCTGCCGGTCCGCGCGTGTTTGTATGCGCTGAAGGACCCTGTCCAGAGAACGTACCATTCAGATGTTACATGTCATGGAATTAGTCCGAGTACCTACTTTTTATTTACAGGTAGTCTCTACGAGCATGCACGCACACACGTCTTGAGTGCACGCACGCACGCACGCACACACTCGCTCACTCTCATCTCTCCTCCAGTTTTCTCTCTCTATCTCTCTATCTCCATAACTGTATCTTCTCCCACTCTCTCAATGTCTGTCTCGTTTCCCTCTCTCTCTTCTCCCTCTAAGTATCTTTCGTCTCCCTGTGTGTTTCTCTTCCCGTCCCTCTCTTTTCTATCTCTCTCTCTCTCTCTCTTTTCCCTATCTCTCTTCCTCTTTATTTCTCTCTCGTCTCTCGCTCCGTTCTCCGTTTTTATCTCTTCTCCTTCTCTATCTCTACCCCTCTCTCCACCTAGATATATCTCTCTTCTCCCTCGCCCCCCTCTCGTTTCTCCCCCCTCTGTCTCTCTTCAAATGACCTTCATGCCGAAGCTTCACTCTCATTGTGCGTCACGTGCTCCGGTGTTATTTACATCTGTGAATGACGCATCTTTTCATCAAAATATCTAGGCCAACATCTAAAGAGGGATATGATATAAATGACAGGGTGACATGACTTTAAATGCAATACTATAGTTCACATCATGAGTGGAGTTCATATCACAAATGGTTGGTGTCGATCGTGTTTCGAAAATGTGCATGATTTATTTATTCAACAGCTGATTGTTGATCGAGGCTTTGGAAATAATAATGTCAAATCTGAACATATATGCATACTCATAGGTAACTCATCTACACAAACGTCGATGTTCGCAGTGTAGACAAAATCGAATTATGAGTTGGTATAATAATTGATAAAATAATATCTTGTATTATTGTAGCGCTTAATATACCAGAAAGAAATCTATAACATAAATGCTAACATCTGTACAATGCATCTATCAATTAATCAATGTTCCTCACCACAAACCACATAAATAATTCGATACAAAACACTTCCAAATAACTGCGTAATTAAGGGCCCTATTGTTACTGAAACTTCTAATGAATAATCTGAACGCTCTGATGACAAGATACAATATAGTAGCAATCTGATTCACGTCAATTATTGTAATTTACAGGCAGTGATTATTGCGGACGTAGAACGATTCATTTGTGTCTGCTGAAACAGTTCGAATGTAACAATTTAATTGATTACTATTTGTGCTAACAACTGATTACTAATTGTTATACCTGTCTATTGGACAGTTCACGCATACAGCAGTATGGTAAGGTCCTTAGTAACAAACGGAGTTAATTGTTTGTGTCAGATTAGGAAGTTCAGAAACACAATACATTCAATGTCTACCAATTAACTTTGTTGTTGTTGTAGGATTTGGTGAAGATTTGTACGCCCGTCAATGGTGATTGACTTCGAGCGAACACCAAAAGCACTGGCTACTGCAGTGAGGTAAACGTTGGATTAATTCCACATGATGAAGGTCTGGCTTCTAGAGACTGTGGCTAGTAGAGACTGTGGCTAGTAGAGACTGGCTTATAGAGACTGTGTCTAGTAGAGACTGTGGCTTGTAGAGACTGTGTCTAGTAGAGACTGTGGCTTGTAGTGACTGTGTCTAGTAGAGACTGTGGCTTGTAGAGACTGTGGCTTATAGACTGTGGCTAGTAGAGACTGTGGCTTGTAGAGACCGTGTCTAGTAGAGACTGGCTTATAGAGACTGTGTCTAGTAGAGACTGTGGCTTGTAGAGACTGTGTCTAGTAGAGACTGTGGCTTATAGAGACTGTGTCTAGTAGAGACTGTGGCTTGTAGAGACTGTGTCTAGTAGAGACTGGCTTATAGAGACTGTGTCTAGTAGAGACTGTGTCTAGTAGACTGTGGCTTGTAGAGATTGTGTCTAGTAGAGACTGTGGCTTGTAGAGACTGTGTCTAGTAGAGACTGTGGCTTGTAGAGACTGTGTCTAGTAGAGACTTTGGCTTGTAGAGATTGTGTCTAGTAGAGACTGTGGCTTGTAGAGATTGTGTCTAGTAGAGACTGTGGCTTGTAGAGACTGTGTCTAGTAGAGACTGTGGCTTGTAGAGACTGTGTCTAGTAGAGACTGTGGCTTGTAGAGACTGTGTCTAGTAGAGACTGTGGCTTGTAGAGACTGTGTCTAGTAGAGACTGTGGCTTGTAGAGATTGTGTCTAGTAGAGACTGTGGCTTGTAGAGACTGTGTCTAGTAGAGACTGTGGCTTGTAGAGACTGTGTCTAGTAGAGACTGTGGCTTGTAGAGATTGTGTCTAGTAGAGACTGTGGCTTGTAGAGACTGTGTCTAGTAGAGACTGTGTCTAGTAGAGACTGTGGCTTGTAGAGACTGTGTCTAGTAGAGACTGTGGCTTGTAGAGACTGTGTCTAGTAGAGACTTTGGCTTGTAGAGATTGTGTCTAGTAGAGACTTTGGCTTGTAGAGACTGTGTCTAGTAGAGACTGTGGCTTGTAGAGACTGTGTCTAGTAGAGACTGTGGCTTGTAGAGACTGTGTCTAGTAGAGACTTTGACTTGTAGAGACTGTGTCTAGTAGAGACTGTGGCTTGTAGAGACTGTGTCTAGTAGAGACTTTGGCTTGTAGAGACTGTGTCTAGTAGAGACTGGCTTATAGACTGTGTCTAGTAGACTGTGGCTTGTAGAGACTGTGTCTAGTAGAGACTGTGGCTTGTAGACTGATCTGATTTACACTGATCTCTCTGCAGCCTTCACACAACGTAGGTTTAGACTAGAGCGGTTTCTCTTCTCCCCTCGTCTCCCATCATTCACCTTCATTCCCCTCATCTCTCCCAGGATAGTATCCGCTAAGGTTATGTGGGGTTAATCGCGTGTAAATCCTAGTTTTACTTAAATCGGCAGACGTGTTGGTTGGAATGACTCTACTGGAGTGCAATGAAGCGTACCTCTCAGTACTGGAGCTGCCCACCTCGGGTAGACGTGGAGGCCAGTGCTGCTCCACAACCTGCTGGACACAACCTGCTGGACACACCACGTCTTGTACCAACAGTCAACATTCATTTGATTTGTTGATGTCGCCAATACTGGGTAACTGCGATCATTATACAGAAGGAAGGAATACATGAAGGAAAGCGCGAAGGAATGAAAGAGTGAGGGATGGAGTGAGGGATGGAGGGAGAGGTGAAGGAGGGAGGGAGGGAGGAAATGAAGGAGGGAGGGAGAGATAGAGGTGAAGGAGGGAGGGAGAGATCGAGGGAGGGAAGGAAGAAGTGATTAAGGAGAGAGGGAAGAAGGGGGAGATGAAGGAGGGAGGTAGGTAGTGGAGGGAAAGAAGAGAGGGAGTGTCACCGGATGAAGTGAGGTGATATTCAGACAGGAACTTTGCCAGTGTCGAATGAAACAAATTATAAACGGATAAGATGAAACAGCAGATGTAATTTTAATGCTGCCACAAAAGCACTTCATGCGAGGGTATGGTCAGGCGCAAAGGCCTTTGGTGAATACGAACTGGAGGTCAACAAGTTAAAAAACGTTAATTTCTGGGTCAGTAGAACAGGTAAACACGAGGTCGGGAAGTAAGACACAGGTGCAACAGCTGACTTGGTAACACGGGAGAATGTAGTCTCATGTCAACAGCGAGGTGCATGTGTTCCTGGAGGTACAAGAATAGTGGACTACAACAAACTCAACTAACAGGATCTAACTCAGAAGCTTTCATTAGCATAAACCATAGGTAAGAACATAAAAAGGTAACACAGACACACGTGTCTACATAATATACATATATATGTTGTGTATATTATATAGACCTGCTTAAACCAAAATTGAATAGTGTTGCGGCATCACAATCTGTATGGTTAATGAAACCTGATAATACTGCCCGACACAGTGCCTTGAGAAAGAACACGTGCATACTCCAGACAAAGAATTCAACAGCATGCAACATTTCATTGTTATCTTATTTATTCTATATTATTGATTAACATTAGCAAAACATAGCAAGAACATAACTACTGTACATGTTTGAAAACATCTAATGCTGGATTATAACATTGGCAAAACATAACCACGGGATATGTTTGAGAACATCTAATGCTGGATTATAACATTGGCAAAACATAACCACGGGATATGTTTGAGAACATCTAATGCCGGATTATAACACTGGCAAAACATAGCCATGGGATATGTTTGAGAACATCTAATGCCGGATTATAACACTGGCAAAACATAACTACTGGATATGTTTGAGAACGCGCAATGCACTATAATAACAACTATCTACACAGCAGATCTCTATCCTCCATACAAATGACATTACATGATTTTGGCGACATAAATATTAACTGTAGCTTATGGCACATGTGCCCGTACAAATCACTTGCTGGTCTCGCACCAGCCACGGATATAAATGCAAAGGGTATCACATAGGCCTCAACTACTCAGCAATGTGTTGCTCCAAACCAGCCATTGACAGCAAATGGTTCTTAACACAAACAGCAAAACAACTGGTTGCGATTCGTTAATAATTGTGCGCAGTGGAAAGTTACGTAACATAACTGTGTCTGTCAACATCGCCAGTGGCTGTCTTCACCAGCAGTGGAATCATTCCTGGTGACATGTCGGCACAGAGAAACTGCCTTCACTGCTATGTGCTTCTGTCGTGTTGCCAAGACACACTCTTATGGTTGGGCCAACTTCACGAGTACATCGTCATCTGGTCTCATGAGTACATCGTCATCTGGTCTCATGAGTACATCGTCATCTGGTCTCATGAGTACATCGTCATCTGGACAAACTGAAACCAGGGATCATGAGGTGACATCAGCATCAATACAACTGTCTCACTGGTCTATTAACACCATCCTCGCAAGCCAGAAATGTTTGCCATGCAAACTACCCCTGGCAAATCCCCTACGCGAATTACGGATGTTAGCTAGTTGAACAAGGTTATTGACTTCTCCAGTTGCGACTGCCTCACCCATGAGAGCAGCTCACCCATTGAAACAGGATAAAAAATTATAGAAAGTCCAGTATAATGACCTACCCACCCAATCCCATGAGCAGTGGAGTGGTTTTGTATATTCAAAAATTTGCTTCTACACCCAATATATTGCATGTAACACAAGCAGCATGTGGCTGAAATCACCCAACATTATATCACATGACCACAGGTCAAACACATACATCATGAACGATTTCACCGACTGAGCTTAACAAGAGTTTTGCAAATGGATCTGCCAGGGGTACCGCAGTCTGGTATTGATATAATCGATGGCAGCGACCCATGGCTTGCAAGGATAATTAACGCTAACATGTCGTTTGATATACTGCCGGTATCCAGCTATACTTTGCCTCTGCTTCACCCTTATGTGCTGCTACCACTCCCATGACTGATGCGACAAAAACACCGGTGAGACCGGTGCATTGTGGACAAGCTGATGCCATCATTTATATCTTTTTACAAACTCATTTATGGAATTGGGGCAAAATCGAGTTGAATAACCGTTGCCAAATTTATTTGTTATTCAAAATTATTCAAAATACTGCATTCGTTCTATTATGCATATAATACACTTACGAAATATTTGTCAAAATGTGTCAGAATATGCATGCTAATAAGCATGCAACTATGTGTACACCCAGTTCAAAACATGTCAGCAGATTTGTGTTCACTACACCCAGCTCAAAACATGTCAGCAGATTTGTGTTCACTACACCCAGCTCAAAACATGTCAGCGGACGCGTGTTCACTACACCCAGCTCAAAACATGTCAGCGGATGTGTGTTCACTACACCCAGCTCAAAACATGTCAGCAGATGTGTGTTCACTACACCCAGCTCAAAACATGTCAGCAGATGTGTGTTCACTACACCCAGCTCAAAACATGTCAGCAGATTTGTGTTCACTACATCCAGCTCAAAACATGTCAGCGGACGCGTGTTCACTACACCCAGCTCAAAACATGTCAGCGGATGTGTGTTCACTACACCCAGCTCAAAACATGTCAGCAGATGTGTGTTCACTACATCTAGCTCAAAACATGTCAACAGATGCGTGTTCACTACACCCAGCTCAAAACATGTCAGCAGATGCGTGTTCACTACATCTAGCTCAAAACATGTCAGCGGATGTGTGTTCACTACACCCAGCTCAAAACATGTCAGCGGATGCGTGTTCACTACACCCAGCTCAAAACATGTCAGCAGATTTGTGTTCACTACACCCAGCTCAAAACATGTCAGCGGACGCGTGTTCACTACACCCAGCTCAAAACATGTCAGCGGATGTGTGTTCACTACACCCAGCTCAAAACATGTCAGCAGATGTGTGTTCACTACACCCAGCTCAAAACATGTCAGCAGATGTGTGTTCACTACACCCAGCTCAAAACATGTCAGCAGATTTGTGTTCACTACATCCAGCTCAAAACATGTCAGCGGACGCGTGTTCACTACACCCAGCTCAAAACATGTCAGCGGATGTGTGTTCACTACACCCAGCTCAAAACATGTCAGCAGATGTGTGTTCACTACATCTAGCTCAAAACATGTCAACAGATGCGTGTTCACTACACCCAGCTCAAAACATGTCAGCAGATGCGTGTTCACTACACCCAGCTCAAAACATTTCAGCAGATGTGTGTTCACTACATCCAGCTCAAAACATTTCAGCAGATGTGTGTTCACTACATCTAGCTCAAAACATGTCAGCGGATGTGTGTTCACTACATCCAGCTCAAAACATGTCAGCGGATGTGTGTTCACTACATCCAGCTCAAAACATGTCAGCGGATGTGTGTTCACTACATCCAGCTCAAAACATGTCAGCGGATGTGTGTTCACTACACCCAGCTCAAAACATTTCAGCGGATGTGTGTTCACTACATCTAGCTCAAAACATGTCAGCGGATGTGTGTTCACTACATCCAGCTCAAAACATGTCAGCGGATGTGTGTTCACTACACCCAGCTCAAACCATACATGACTGTTGCACTTACTTGGCAAACTTAAGTTATCATCTCCGTATGAACAAAAAGGCACAAGAACAGAGTAAGACTGTCAATTACAAAAGACTCAATGTCTCCAGTTGGTCACAGAAATCACTGTCACAGCTACAAGAAGAGGATGAACACTTAACAGGAATGTGTGTTTAATAGAGTGAATACGGTATGTTGCAGAGAGTCTATTGCACTTGAAACAAATCCAGTGTCATCACAATTATACAATCGGCTGCCTGGTACAGCTGCTTGACTTTTTAACCTATGTTCTAATAAAATGAACTTGTTGTAAATAAAGTTAAATTTACAGTATAAGGTTAAATTCATATTGTAAATAAAGTTCAAGATACCTGTCTGGATTCGGAAAGGTATCTTGAATTTTATTTACAAGATGACTTTAACCAAATCCAGTAGTAACATTCATGCTGAAAATCAACTGGGTTTAGCAAATTAATAGTTTATCATGTTTTTTTATTTGATCCAATCGACATGTTTGCAAGGAAATGTATAATAATTAAAAGATTATTATATGTATAATATATATATATATACCACGTCCAGTTTGAAGCGAGCTTCATCCCCGTCAACGTTGTCTTTGTACGTTGCTGCAAAACAAACAATTCCGATTTAAACGTTTTATTCACCAGAGGACATTTAGTGAGTAAGACTAAAACAGCAAGTTGAGAAGAAACACAATTTCTCTTAACGACGTAAATCTACCCTTACACTTGTGAGCCACTGACTATTACAACACACATGCAAAGAGGACTCGAGATAAGAAGTTACAAGATCCTGTGTGTCTTATACAAGGAGTCTGTGACCAACAAGAAGTCTGAAACAGAATCAAGCAAGCCATTCTTTGAAGGCCGCCTGACATAAAAGAAACGGGAGCTGAAGTGACAAGGTGATGTTGTCAACCACCAACTGGCCGTGCAAAGTCTGCCCTACAAGACTCCAACCAACATGAAGAAAGACAGACAGTGACATAGGATGACGTAATGTAATGTAATGTAATGTAATGTAATGTAATGTAATGTAATGTAATGTAATGTAATGTAATGTAATGTAATGTAATGTAATGTAATAGTAGCACTTCCATAACACTTACATCCTTGAAAATTCAAGCTCAGAGAAAGCATGTTTGCCAATTTTGAGTTTAATTTTAGGAACGAAAGATGATCTACGGGTCTAGGCATATCAGAGAAATGTAGCGGATTAATTCACTCAGCTGTTGGTGCATAGAAAGAACACGGTGTGTAACAGTGGCCAATTTGATGAGACAAACAACTAGGAGCCTGTGCAATGCTACAGTCCAGGTAGTGATGGTGAGAAAGCCTTATTAAGTACCACGCATGCTCAACAATTCTGTAAGTGTTGGAGTTTAGATACGTCCTTCTTGGCAATGTCGTGGTGGTGGACGACATATTTAGAAGTGGACTGGGATGACCTTTGACACCTCAAAGAGAGCAACAGAGAAACCAGAGAGGTGTCATAGAACCACCAATGACAGCCCAGTGATGGGAAGAGAAGAGAATAGAAGACCAAGATAAAACCACTTTAAGGTTAACCAACGTAGAATAAAACATGCTGCCATTTCTGTTGGTACGTTTGTTTGTGCAGTAATACAGAATAACAGTAACACTATCCTGTCACAGATACACAGGCACATACACAGGCACATACACAGGCACAAACACAGGCACAAACACAGACACATACACAGACACATACACAGACACATACACAGGCACATACACAGGCACATACACAAACACAGGCACATACACAGGCACATACACAGGCACATACACAGACACAAACACAGGCACATACACAGGCACATACACAGGCACAAACACAGGCACAACACACAGACACATACACAGACACATACACAGGCACATACACAGGCACATACACAGGCACATACACATACACACAAGACACATACACAGACACATACACAGGCACATACACAGGCACATACACAGGCACATACACAGGCACATACACAGGCACATACAGGCACATACACAGGCACATACAACACATACACAGGCACATACACAGGCACATACACAGGCACATACACAGGCACATACACAGGCACATACACAGGCACATACACAGACACAGACACATACACAGGCACATACACATACACAGACACAGACACAGACAACAGGCACATACACAGGCACATACATAGACACATACACAGGCACATACAGACACATACACAGGCACATACACATACACAAGCAGATACACAGGCACATACACAGGCACATACACAGGCACATACACATACCCAGGCACATACACAGACACATACACAGGCACATACACAGTACACATACACAGGCACATACCCAGGCACATACACAGACACATACCCAGGCACATACACAGGCACATACACAGGCACATACACAGACACATACACAGGCACATACACATAAGGCACATACACAGCACATACACAGGCACATACACAGGCACATACACAGGCACATACACATACACAGGCACATACACAGGCACATACACAGGCACATACACATACACAGACACATACACAGACACATACACAGGCACATACACAGACACATACACATACACATACACAGACACATACACAGGCACATACACATACACAGACACATACACAGGCACATACACAGGCACATACACAGGCACATACACAGGCACATACACAGGCACATACACAGGCACATACACAGGCACATACACAGGCACATACACAGGCACAAACACAGGCACATACACAGGCACATACACAGGCACATACACAGGCACAAACACAGGCACATACACAGGCACATACACAGACACATACACAGGCACATACACAGGCACATAAACACAGGCACATACACAGGCACATACACAGGCACATACACAGGCACAAACACAGGCACATACACAGGCACATACACAGCACATACACAGCACATACACAGGCACATACACAGGCACATACACAGGCACATACACAGGCACATACACAGGCACAAACACAGGCACATACACAGGCACATACACAGGCACATACACAGGCACATACACAGGCACATACACAGGCACAAACACAGGCACATACACAGGCACATACACAGGCACAAACACAGGCACATACACAGACACATACACAGGCACATACACAGGCACATACACAGGCACATACACAGGCACATACACAGACACATACACAGGCACATACACAGGCACAAACACAGGCACATACACAGGCACATACACATACACAGGCACATACACAGGCACATACACAGGCACATACACAGGCACATACACAGGCACATACACAGGCACATACACAGGACACATACACAGGCACATACACAGGCACATACACAGGCACATACACAGGCACATAAGGCACATACACAGGCACATACACAGGCACATACACAGGCACATACACAGGCACATACACAGGCACATACACAGGCACATACACAGGCACAAACACAGGCACATACACAGACACATACACAGGCACATACACAGGCACATACACAGGCACATACACAGGCACAAACACAGGCACATACACAGGCACATACACAGGCACATACACAGGCACAAACACAGGCACATACACAGGCACATACACATACCAAACATTGTCTTGAGTCGTGCCATGCATGCAGCGAAGTCATCAAACATGACGTGGCCCTCCTTGTCGCTGTATCGCATCACAATCGCATTGAATGTTGCATTGCTTACACGCAGACCTGTGACCACAACATAAGAGTCAGCACAGAAGTGGCCAGACATCAGACACGTTACACCAGGAGTGTGTAGTTATATCAGTAACTAATTATATTAGCAATTTTGCTGTTGACATGTTGGCATTAACAGAGAGTAGATCAGTAATACTTTATTATAATAATCCAGTCGTCTGTGGAAACGACCTGATACATTAAAGATGGAATCAATCAATGGAAGCATCTTAACTGAATCATACAGGCTGACATACATCTTAACTGAATCATACAGGGTGACATACATCTTAACTGAATCATACAGGCTGACATACATCTTAACTGAATCATACAGGGTGACATACATCTTAACTGAATCATACAGGCTGACATACATCTTAACTGAATCATACAGGCTGACATACATCTTAACTGAATCATACAGGGTGACATATATCTTAACTGAATCATACAGGCTGACATACATCTTAACTGAATCATACAGGCTGACATACATCTTAACTGAATCATACAGGTGACATACATCTTAACTGAATCATACAGGCTGACATACATCTTAACTGAATCATACAGGTGACATACATCTTAACTGAATCATACAGGCTGACATACATCTTAACTGAATCATACAGGGTGACATACATCTTAACTGAATCATAGAGGCTGACATACATCTTAACTGAATCATACAGGCTGACATACATCTTAACTGAATAATACAGGCTGACATACATCTTAACTGAATCATACAGAGTGACATACATCTTAACTGAATCATACAGGCTGACATACATCTTAACTGAATCATACAGAGTGACATACATCTTAACTGAATCATACAGGCTGACATACATCTTAACTGAATCATACAGGGTGACATACATCTTAACTGAATCATACAGGTGACATACATCTTAACTGAATAATACAGGTGACATACATCTTAACTGAATAATACAGGCTGACATACATCTTAACTGAATCATACAGGCTGACATACATCTTAACTGAATCATACAGAGTAACATACTTCTTAACTGAATCATACAGGTGACATACATCTTAACTGAATAATACAGGCTGACATACATCTTAACTGAATCATACAGAGTGACATACATCTTAACTGAATCATACAGAGTGACATACATCTTAACTGAATCATACAGGCTGACATACATCTTAACTGAATCATACAGGGTGACATACATCTTAACTGAATCATACAGGTGACATACATCTTAACTGAATAATACAGGTGACATACATCTTAACTGAATAATACAGGCTGACATACATCTTAACTGAATCGTACAGGCTGACATACATCTTAACTGAATCATACAGAGTAACATACTTCTTAACTGAATCATACAGGGTGACATACATCTTAACTGAATAATACAGGCTGACATACATCTGAACTGAATAATACAGGCTGACATATATCTAAACTGAATAATATAGGCTGACATACATCTTAACTGAATAATACAGGTGACATACATCTTAACTGAATAATACAGGTGACATACATCTTAACTGAATAATACAGGCTGACATACATCTTAACTGAATAATACAGGTGACATACATCTTAACTGAATCATACAGGGTGACATACATCTTAACTGAATAATACAGGCTGACATACATCTTAACTGAATAATACAGGTGACATACATCTTAACTGAATAATACAGGCTGACATACATCTTAACTGAATCATACAGGTGACATACATGTTAACTGAATAATACAGGTGACACATATTAACTGAATAATATAGGCTGACATACATCTTAACTGAATATTACAGGTGACATACATCTTAACTGAATAATACAGGTGACACATATTAACTGAATAATATAGGCTGACATACATCTTAACTGAATCATACAGGCTGACATACATCTTAACTGAATCATACAGGGTGACATACATCTTAACTGAATCATACAGGTGACATACATCTTAACTGAATAATACAGGCTGACATACATCTTAACTGAATAATACAGGCTGACATACATCTTAACTGAATCATACAGGCTGACATACATCTTAACTGAATCATACAGGGTGACATATATCTTAACTGAATCATACAGGTGACATACATGTTAACTGAATAATACAGGCTGACATACATCTTAACTGAATAATACAGGCTGACATACATCTTAACTGAATAATACAGGCTGACATACATCTTAACTGAATAATACAGGTGACATACATCTTAACTGAATAATACAGGCTGACATACATCTTAACTGAATAATACAGGCTGACATACATCTTAACTGAATCATACAGGTGACATACATCTTAACTGAATAATACAGGCTGACATACATCTTAACTGAATCATACAGGCTGACATACATCTTAACTGAATCATGCAGGTGACATACATCTTAACTGAATAATACAGGCTGACATACATGTTAACTTAATCATACAGGCTGACATGCATGTTAACTGAATCATACAGGTGACATACATCTTAACTGAATAATATAGGCTGACATACTTCTTAACTGAATCATACAGGCTGACATACATTTTAACTGAATCATACATGTGACATACATCTTAACTGAATCATACAGGCTGACATACATCTTAACTGAATCATACAGGCTGACATACATCTTAACTGAATCATACAGGCTGACATACATTTAACTGAATCATACAGGCTGACATACATCTTAACTGAATCATACAGGCTGACATACATCTTAACTGAATCATACAGGCTGACATACATGTTAACTGAATCATACAGGTGACATACATCTTAACTGAATATTAGGTGAATATCTAACTGAATCATACAGGGGATCGATAAATCCAGTACTACAAACGAATCATACAGGTACATACATCTTAACTGAATCATACAGGCTGACATACATCTTAACTGAATCATACAGGTGATACATCTTAACTGAATCATAAGGCTGACATATCTTACTTAATCATACAGAGTGACATACATCTTAACTGAATCATACAGGCTGACATACATGCTTAACTGAATCATACAGTTTACATACATCTTAACTGAATCATACAGGCTGACATACATCTTAACTGAATCATACAGGTGACATACATCTTAACTGAATAATAAGGCTGACATACATCTTAAATGAATCACACAGGCTGACATACATGTTAACTGAATCATACAGGTGACATACATCTTAACTGAATAATATAGGCTGACATACATCTTAAATGAATCATACAGGCTGACATACATCTTAACTGAATCATACAGGCTGGCATACATCTTAACTGAATCATACAGGCTGACATACATCTTAACTGAATCATACAGGCTGACATACATTTTAACTGAATCATACATGCTGACATACATCTTAACTGAATCATACAGGCTGACATACATCTTAACTGAATCGTACAGGCTGACATACATCCTAACTGAATCATACAGGCTGACGTACATTTTAACTGAATTGTACTGGCTGACATACATCTTAACTGAATCATACAGGCTGACATACATCTTAAATGAATCGTACAGGCTGACATACATCTTAACTTAATCATACAGGCTAATATATATCTTAACTGAAGCATTCAGAAGTGAATATCTCAAAAAAGCATCGATAAACCAGTATCTAGAAAGGATCGTAAAGCTCTTGTATCGTAAATAGTTACGAGTTGAAGATGTGTATAATGCAATATGTTGGCGGCAAATCCAATGCTACTGATAACTGGGCGTTGTCTACATGTCATTGGCACACAGATGCCAAAGTTAATACAGGCTTGTGCATAAACACACACAGATATATATTTATATATCATCATCATTGTGCAGCCATAGTGTCCCATTGTTGGGCGAAGGCCTCAACATGCTTCTTCAATATGTATTATTATATATATATATATATATATATATATATATATATATATATATATATACAAACTGAATCCACACTAAACTTTCTAATGGAACTAACAATGGTGAAAAGAGGATTATTCACTTGTGTGGTAAACATATAAAGGTATAACTTCATAACATAAAGTTATGAAGAAATACCTACATGTCTGTACCTTTTAAACATACAACATAAGCTTAGTTTGCTGGATATTTTCATATATGACAATTCACTGTTTCTGACATTAATTATACAGAGTACACTGTAGGTAGATTCTGGCATACATTAGATTGGTAATTTAAAAAGTACTTCACACCATTAGACATTGATGTCAAAATACTGGCTGCAAAGTGAAACCTACAAAACTGTTCTACACAAAGAAATTAATAACAGAAAATATGTAGACATATAACAGAGACAGTGTGTCACCACAGAACACTGTTAATAATGTCCAAGGTAAACTAAGCTTCAAGCAACATTTCTCACCTAAGACGTTGAGGGCTCGACGAAATTCATAGCTGTTGAAAAAGCCATTTCCATCAGCATCGATCACCTTGAAGACTTTCTGAAAGCAATACGCAATAACCTCATCAATATGATTTGGTTACACTAGTTAGCTGGAATTTGGAAGAAACACATGAACCATGCTGTTCATAATTATTCATAGAAGTAAATATTCTGAATAACCAGTATGATTCATAACTACCTTTTTTAATATTCATAAAACTAAATATTCAAGTTGATCTATACCAAATGGTGACTAAGCATTTGGTAGAAATTAAAACTATTTCTTTTAAGAATATGTCGTAACATTGCATCTGTTTTCAGACTGCTGCTGAATGCCATGCAACACGTCTTATTGTTTTGTTCTCAAACAAACTTTGTTTAAAATCGTCAACTGTAAACAGGACCAGTGACACCTGTTAAAGAACAACCCACCTTACACTGAGTCAAGTCTTGTACAAGAACAAACCACCTTACACTGAGCCAAGTCTTGTACAAGAACAAACCACCTTACACTGAGCCATGTCTGGTACAAGAACAACCCACCTTACACTGAGCCATGTCTGGTACAAGAACAACTCACCTTACACTGAGCCATGTCTGGTACAAGAACAAACCACCTTACACTGAGCCAAGTCTGGTACAAGAACAACTCACCTTACACTGAGCCATGTCTGGTACAAGAACAACCCACCTTACACTGAGCCAAGTCTGGTACAAGAACAACTCACCTTACACTGAGCCATGTCTGGTACAAGAACAACTCACCTTACACTGAGCCATGTCTGGTACAAGAACAAACCACCTTACACTGAGCCAAGTCTGGTACAAGAACAACTCACCTTACACTGAGCCATGTCTGGTACAAGAACAACCCACCTTACACTGAGCCAAGTCTGGTACAAGAACAACTCACCTTACACTGAGCCATGTCTGGTACAAGAACAAACCACCTTACACTGAGCCAAGTCTGGTACAAGAACAACTCACCTTACACTGAGCCATGTCTGGTACAAGAACAAACCACCTTACACTGAGCCAAGTCTGGTACATAAACAACCCACCTTACACTGAGCCAAGTCTGGTACAAGAACAACTCACCTTACACTGAGCCATGTCTGGTACAAGAACAAACCACCTTACACTGAGCCAAGTCTGGTACAAGAACAACTCACCTTACACTGAGCCATGTCTGGTACAAGAACAAACCACCTTACACTGAGCCAAGTCTGGTACATAAACAACCCACCTTACACTGAGCCAAGTCTGGTACAAGAACAACTCACCTTACACTGAGCCATGTCTGGTACAAGAACAAACCACCTTACACTGAGCCAAGTCTGGTACATAAACAACCCACCTTACACTGAGCCAAGTCTGGTACAAGAACAACTCACCTTACACTGAGCCATGTCTGGTACAAGAACAAACCACCTTACACTGAGCCAAGTCTGGTACATAAACAACCCACCTTACACTGAGCCAAGTCTGGTACAAGAACAAACCACCTTACACTGAGCCATGTCTGGTACAAGAACAAACCACCTTACACTGAGCCAAGTCTGGTACATAAACAACCCACCTTACACTGAGCCAAGTCTGGTACAAGAACAACTCACCTTACACTGAGCCATGTCTGGTACAAGAACAAACCACCTTACACTGAGCCAAGTCTTGTACAAAAACAACCCACCTTACACTGAGCCAAGTCTGGTACAAGAACAACTCACCTTACACTGAGCCATGTCTGGTACAAGAACAAACCACCTTACACTGAGCCAAGTCTGGTACATAAACAACCCACCTTACACTGAGCCAAGTCTGGTACAAGAACAACTCACCTTACACTGAGCCATGTCTGGTACAAGAACAAACCACCTTACACTGAGCCAAGTCTGGTACATAAACAACCCACCTTACACTGAGCCAAGTCTGGTACAAGAACAAACCACCTTACACTGAGCCAAGTCTGGTACATAAACAACCCACCTTACACTGAGCCAAGTCTGGTACAAGAACAACCCACCTTACACTGAGCCAAGTCTGGTACAAGAACAACTCACCTTACACTGAGCCAAGTCTGGTACATAAACAACCCACCTTACACTGAGCCAAGTCTGGTACAAGAACAACCCACCTTACACTGAGCCAAGTCTGGTACAAGAACAAACCACCTTACACTGAGCCAAGTCTGGTACAAGAACAACCCACCTTACACTGAGCCAAGTCGGGTACAAGAACAACCCACCTTACACTGAGCCAAGTCTGGTACAAGAACAACCCACCTTACACTGAGCCAAGTCTGGTACATAAACAACCCACCTTACACTGAGCCAAGTCTGGTACAAGAACAACCCACCTTACACTGAGCCAAGTCTGGTACAAGAACAAACCACCTTACACTGAGCCAAGTCTGGTACAAGAACAAACCACCTTACACTGAGCCAAGTCTGGTACAAGAACAACCCACCTTACACTGAGCCAAGTCTGGTACATAAACAACCCACCTTACACTGAGCCAAGTCTGGTACAAGAACAACCCACCTTACACTGAGCCAAGTCTGGTACAAGAACAACCCACCTTACACTGAGCCAAGTCTGGTACAAGAACAACCCACCTTACACTGAGCCAAGTCTGGTACAAGAACAACCCACCTTACACTGAGCCAAGTCTGGTACAAGAACAACCCACCTTACACTGAGCCAAGTCTGGTACAAGAACAACCCACCTTACACTGAGCCAAGTCTGGTACAAGAACAACCCACCTTACACTGAGCCAAGTCTGGTACAAAACAACCCACCTTACACTGAGCCAAGTCTGGTACAAGAACAACCCACCTTACACTGAGCCAAGTCTGGTACAAGAACAAACCACCTTACACTGAGCCAAGTCTGGTACAAGAACAACCCACCTTACACTGAGCCAAGTCTGGTACAAGAACAACCCACCTTACACTGAGCCAAGTCTGGTACAAGAACAACCCACCTTACACTGAGCCAAGTCTGGTACAAGAACAACCCACCTTACACTGAGCCAAGTCTGGTACAAGAACAACCCACCTTACACTGAGCCAAGTCTGGTACATAAACAACCCACCTTACACTGAGCCAAGTCTGGTACAAGAACAACCCACCTTACACTGAGCCAAGTCTGGTACATAAACAACCCACCTTACACTGAGCCAAGTCTGGTACAAGAACAACCCACCTTACACTGAGCCAAGTCTGGTACAAGAACAAAGCACCTTACACTGAGCCAAGTCTGGTACAAAAACAACCCACCTTACACTGAGCCAAGTCTGGTACAAGAACAACCCACCTTACACTGAGCCAAGTCTGGTACAAGAACAACCCACCTTACACTGAGCCAAGTCTTGTACAAGAACAAACCACCTTACACTGAGCCAAGTCTGGTACAAGAACAACCCACCTTACACTGAGCCAAGTCTGGTACAAGAACAACCCACCTTACACTGAGCCAAGTCTGGTACAAGAACAACCCACCTTACACTGAGCCAAGTCTTGTACAAGAACAAACCACCTTACACTGAGCCAAGTCTGGTACAAGAACAACCCACCTTACACTGAGCCAAGTCTGGTACAAGAACAACCCACCTTACACTGAGCCAAGTCTGGTACAAGAACAACCCACCTTACACTGAGCCAAGTCTTGTACAAGAACAAACCACCTTACACTGAGCCAAGTCTGGTACAAGAACAACCCACCTTACACTGAGCCAAGTCTTGTACAAGAACAAACCACCTTACACTGAGCCAAGTCTGGTACAAGAACAACCCACCTTACACTGAGCCAAGTCTTGTACAAGAACAAACCACCTTACACTGAGCCAAGTCTTGTACAAAAACAACCCACCTTACACTGAGCCAAGTCTTGTACAAGAACAAACCACCTTACACTGAGCCAAGTCTTGTACAAAACAACCCACCTTACACTCAGCCAAGTCTTGTACATAAACAACCTACCTTACACTCAGCCAAATCTGATACATAAACAACCCACCTTACACTGAGCCAAATCTGATACATAAACAACCCACCTTACACTGAGCCAAGTCTGGTACATAAACAACCCACCTTACACTGAGCCAAGTCTGGTACAAGAACAAACCACCTTACACTGAGCCAAGTCTGGTACATAAACAACCCACCTTACACTGAACCAAGTCTGTTAGAAGAACAACCCATCTTACAATGGGCCAAGTCTGTTACAAGAACAACCTACCTTAGACTGAGCCAAGTCTGCCCAGAGGTTCTTGAAGTCTCTGAAGCCAAGCTTGCCTGATAAATCATCCTGCATATGTTAAGTTTTGAAAACATAAGTTATGATATTTAATAACAAAAGCATATAATTACATGCCATTTCACAGTAAATATGTATAATTTATTCTACTCATGTAAACACTGCAGTATGTTACATGCAAATAGACTTCACTTTTACATTCTGTCTGTGATAGTTCTTCCTATGTCATGTCTGTGATAGTTCTTTCTACGTCCTGTCTGTGATAGTTCTTTCTACGTCCTATCTGTGATAGTTCTTTCTACGTCCTGTCTGTGATAGTTCTTTCTACGTCCTGTCTGTGATAGTTCTTCCTACTTTGTCCTGTCTGTGATAGTTCTTTCTACGTCCTGTCTGTGATAGTTCTTCCTACTTTGTCCTGTCTGTGATAGTTCTTCCTACTATGTCCTCTCTGTGATAGTTCTTTCTACGTCCTGTCGGTGATAGTTCTTTCTACGTCCTGTCTGTGATAGTTCTTTCTACGTCCTGTCTGTGATAGTTCTTTCTACGTCCTGTCTGTGATAGTTCTTTCTACGTCCTGTCTGTGATAGTTCTTCCTACTATGTCCTGTCTGTGATAGTTCTTTCTACGTCCTGTCGGTGATAGTTCTTTCTATGTCCTGTCTGTGATAGTTCTTTCTACGTCCTGTCTGTGATAGTTCTTTCTACGTCCTGTCTGTGATAGTTCTTTCTACATCCTGTCTGTGATAGTTTTTCCTACTATCTCCTGTCTGTGATAGTTCTTTCTACATCCTGTCTGTGATAGTTTTTCCTACTATCTCCTGTCTGTGATAGTTCTTTCTACATCAACTTCACACAGGCTGTGCATCATTTCACAAGGGGCATGTGCCAAATGTGATGGTTAAATCTGAATAAGAGTCACTGACACCGTCAGTACCCACTTAGAGTGCTTTGTATGTATGTGGACATTATGTAAATGAAACAAGGCAACATGAAATACAGGTCGGTATTTCAGGTTGTCTTATTTGATTTTCACACTTTGTATAGAAATTTAAAAATAAATAATAAATAAAATTTCCTGTTCTGGCATGGTCTTAACTGCTTATTCTATTTAGGTCAAAAAATTACATTTTATTATCACTTTGAAAAACTTGTGGCAGTATATTATCATAAACTTGTGTTGAAAAAGGATACATCAAACATAGCGACCAGACCTCGACACATGTCCAGACTGAACCCATCAAACTCAAACTCTGCAACAAATATCATCCAACAGGACCATATAACAAATATCATCCAACAGGAACATACAACAAATATCATCCAACAAAAACATACATCAAATATCATCCAACAAGAACATACAGCAAATATCATCCAACAAAAACATACATCAAACATCATCCAACAAGAACATACAGCAAATATCATCCAACAGGAACATACAGCAAATGTCATCAAACAGGAACATACAGCAAATATCATCCAACAGGAACATACAGCAAATATCATCCAACAGGAACATACAGCAAATATCATCCAACAGGAACATACAGCAAATATCATCCAAAAAGAACATACAACAAATATCATCCAACAAGAACATACAACAAATATCATCCAACAGGATCATGTAACAAATATCATCCAACAAGAACATACAACACATATCATCCAACAGGATCATGTAACAAATATCATCCAACAGGAACATGCAACAAACCGAACAACCTATTGTTAAATTTACAAGTTCTGATTAAAAATAGTCCAACAACGATTTTGAAAACAACATTGCTTAAACAATCATAAATGATAGAATAACTACTTTGTCACAGCCACTGAAGTATGAAAACCTCTGAGTTGACAAGACTTGTTTAGACAAATCTACACCCGACAAGTGTGAGACTTGTTTAGACAAATCTACACCTGACAAGTGTGAGACTTGTTTAGACAAATCTACACCTGACAAGTTTGAGACTTGTTTAGACAAATCTACACCTGACAAGTGTGAGACTTGTTTAGACAAATCTACACCTGACAAGTGCGAGACTTGTTTAGACAAATCTACGCCTGACAAGTGTGAGACTTGTTTAGACAAATCTACAGTCCTGACATAAGTTTCAGTGTAGACTTGTTTAGACAAATCCCACAGCCTGACTAAGTGTGAGACTTGCTTAGACAAATCTACACCTGACAAGTGTGAGACTTGTTTAGACAAATCTACACCTGACAAGTGTGAGACTTGCTTAGACAAATCTGCACCTGATAAGTGTGAGACTTGTTTAGACAAATCTACACCTGACAAGTGTGAGACTTGTTTAGACAAATCTGCACCTGACAAGTGTGAGACTTGCTTAGACAAATCTACACCTGACAAGTGTGAGACTTGCTTAGACAAATCTACACCTGACAAGTGTGAGACTTGCTTAGACAAATCTACACCTGACAAGTGTGAGACTTGTTTAGACAAATCTACACCTGACAAGTTGAGACTTGTTTAGACAAATCTACCTGACAAGTGTGAGACTTGTTAGACAACACCTGACAAGTGTGAGACTGTTAGACAAATCTACACCTGACAAGCATGAGACTTGTTTAGACAAATCTATGCCTGACAAGTGTGAGACTTGCTTAGACAAATCTACACCTGACAAGTGTGAGACTTGCTTAGACAAATCTACACCTGACAAGTGTGAGACTTGTTTAGACAAATCTACACCTGACAAGCATGAGACTTGTTTAGACAAATCTATGCCTGACAAGTGTGAGACTTGCTTAGACAAATCTACACCTGACAAGTGTGAGACTTGTTTAGACAAATCTACACCTGACAAGCATGAGACTTGTTTAGACAAATCTATGCCTGACAAGTGTGAGACTTGCTTAGACAAATCTACACCTGACAAGTGTGAGACTTGTTTAGACAAATCTACACCTGACAAGCATGAGACTTGTTTAGACAAATCTAGCCTGACAAGTGTGAGACTTGCTTAGACAAATCTGACCTGACAAGTGTGAGACTTGTTAGACAAATCTACCTGACAAGTGTGAGACTTGCTTAGACAAATCTACACCTGACAAGTGTGAGACTTGTTTAGACAAATCTACGCCTGACAAGGTTGAGACTTGCTTAGACAAATCTACACCTGACAAGTGTGAGACTTGTTTAGACAAATCTACGCCTGACAAGCGTGATATTTGCTTAGACAAATCTACACCTGACAAGTGTGAGACTTGCTTAGACAAATCTGCACCTGACAAGTGTGAGACTTGCTTAGACAAATCTACACCTGACAAGTGTGAGACTTGTTTAGACAAATCTACACCTGACAAGTGTGAGACGTGTTTAGACAAATCTACACCTGACAAGTGTGAGACTTGCTTAGACAAATCTACACCTGACAAGTGTGAGACTTGTTTAGACAAATCTACACCTGACAAGCATGAGACTTGTTTAGACAAATCTATGCCTGACAAGTGTGAGACTTGCTTAGACAAATCTACACCTGACAAGTGTGAGACTTGCTTAGACAAATCTACACCTGACAAGCATGAGACTTGTTTAGACAAATCTATGCCTGACAAGCGTGAGACTTGCTTAGACAAATCTACACCTGACAAGTGTGAGACTTGTTTAGACAAATCTACGCCTGACAAGCTTGAGACTTGCTTAGACAAATCTACACCTGACAAGTGTGAGACTTGTTTAGACAAATCTACGCCTGACAAGCTTGAGACTTGCTTAGACAAATCTACGTTTGACAAGCGTGATATTTGCTTAGACAAATCTATGCCTGACAAGTGTGAGACTTGCTTAGACAAATCTACGCCTGACAAGTGTGAGACTTGTTTAGACAAATCTACACCTGACAAATGTAAGACTTGTTTAGACAAATCTACGCCTGACAAGCTTGAGACTTGCTTAGACAAATCTATCCCTGATAAGTGTAAGATGAGAGGAAAAAGAAAGAGAAATACAGAAGCATATTACAATACAACACAGCCAACAGCTACATGAAAATAGTAAATAACACAATACATTAATTAATAAGTAATTAAACTAACTGACACCTGATAGCATTGATGTGCAACATTCGAGGGGAACATAAGAGTGTCTTGACTGACCACGAGTGAAGACAGCATTGAGGATGTCCCTCAGTTCATAGGCATCAATTTCCCCATCTTCTCCTGCAAGGTTGAGGAAGGCCTCAGAGACTTCTTCCTTCTGACTGGTGTCTTCCTCCGACTCCTCTCCCAGTTCCTCCGACTGTAGGAAGAGATCCACATGTCCCTTGTACTTTACGTTATGGTGTTACAGGCTCTTTTGCCCATTATCAATATTCAGCCACGGGCAGTTATTAGAAGGAAATTGACAGAATCAGAAGTCAAATAATTATTACACAGTGACCACTGCCAGTAAGGTTTTGTAATTATATATTTGTGACAATAAAATTATTGTAATTGTGTATAGAGAATTTGTATGTTGCTGAATGTCATTCACAAGGACAAATACAATTTTATATATATATATATATATATATATATATACTTATATATATATATATATATATATATATATATATATATATATTATATATTATATGCAATATATATATATATATATATATATATATATATATATATATATATATATATATATATATATATAGTGTGTGTGTGTTTTTTGTTCTTTCTGTTGTCAGGATGAGGTTGGCCATGTTACATTGCCTTCAAAATATATATATATATATATATATATATATATATATATATATATGTATATATATATACATACATACATACATACATACATACATACACACACATATTTATATATACAGTCATTATAGTATATTTGTCTGGGTGAATGAAATTTTGACACACAGATATATATATATATCTATATTCTTGTATATTAGCATACAGTAATTATATATTTAAAATCAAATTGTAGTTTATCTGGATTAATGATATCTTGAAACATACAGTGTCTACATGTTTTCAAGCAACAATCTTAAAATAATTTCAAAGCCGACACCCCTCATGTAGCCCAGTACTTACTTCTACACCCCTCATGTAGCCCAGTACTTACTTCTACACACCCCTCATGTAGCCCAGTACTTACTTTTACACACCCCTCATGTAGCCCAGTACTTACTTCTACACACCCCTCATGTAGTCCAGTACTTACTTCTACACACCCCTCATGTAGCCCAGTACTTACTTCTACACACCCCTCATGTAGCCCAGTACTTACTTCTACACACCCCTCATGTAGTCCAGTACTTACTTCTACACACCCCTCATGTAGCCCAGTACTTACTTCTACACACCCCTCATGTAGCCAAGTACTTATTTCTACACACCCCTCATGTAGTCCAGTACTTACTTCTACCCACCCCTCATGTAGTCCAGTACTTACTTCTACACACCCCTCATGTAGTCCATTACTTATTTCTACACACCCCTCATGTAGCCAAGTACTTACTTCTACACCGCTTCTCGTGTAGCCAAGTACCTACTTCTACACACCCCTCATGTAGCCAAGTACTTACTTCTACACCCCCCTCGTGTAGCCAAGTACCTACTTCTACACACCCCTCATGTAGCCCAGTACTTACTTCTACACACCCCTCATGTAGCCAAGTACTTACTTCTACACCCCTCTCATGTAGCCAAGTACCTACTTCTACACACCCCTCATGTAGCCCAGTACTTACTTCTACACACCCCTCATGTAGTCCAGTACTTACTTCTACACACCCCTCATGTAGCCCAGTACTTACTTCTACACACCCCTCATGTAGCCCAGTACTTACTTCTACACACCCCTCATGTAGTCCAGTACTTACTTCTACACCGCTTCTCGTGTAGCCAAGTACCTACTTCTACACACCCCTCATGTAGCCAAGTACTTACTTCTACACCCCCCTCGTGTAGCCAAGTACCTACTTCTACACACCCCTCATGTAGCCCAGTACTTACTTCTACACACCCCTCATGTAGCCAAGTACTTACTTCTACACCCCTCTCATGTAGCCAAGTACCTACTTCTACACACCCCTCATGTAGCCCAGTACTTACTTCTACACACCCCTCATGTAGTCCAGTACTTACTTCTACACACCCCTCATGTAGCCCAGTACTTACTTCTACACACCCCTCATGTAGCCCAGTACTTACTTCTACACACCCCTCATGTAGCCAAGTACTTATTTCTACACACCCCTCATGTAGTCCAGTACTTACTTCTACCCACCCCTCATGTAGTCCAGTACTTACTTCTACACACCCCTCATGTAGTCCATTACTTATTTCTACACACCCCTCATGTAGCCAAGTACTTACTTCTACACCGCTTCTCGTGTAGCCAAGTACCTACTTCTACACACCCCTCATGTAGCCAAGTACTTACTTCTACACCCCCCTCGTGTAGCCAAGTACCTACTTCTACACACCCCTCATGTAGCCCAGTACTTACTTCTACACACCCCTCATGTAGCCAAGTACTTACTTCTACACCCCTCTCATGTAGCCAAGTACCTACTTCTACACACCCCTCATGTAGCCCAGTACTTACTTCTACACACCCCTCATGTAGCCAAGTACTTACTTCTACACCCCTGATGCGCACTGTACGAGGCCCATTGTACATCTACATGTGACAACTAGTCTGTTACTGGTTCTCATAAACCACAGCTAGAGCAGAGTGACACAACATTTCACAGTTACTTACGTCAGGCTCAGCTAGTCCTGTTTCCTCGTCAAGTTCACTGAAAAATGCAGTGGAATGATAAGTAAATTTAGTAAAATGCTTTGTTCACATTAAGAACACATCACAAAAAGAAACGAAATTAATATTTGCATCATAATTGTGAATTTCATGTATCTAGAAGTTATGAGAAAAAGGTAAAGTATTGTAAAATATTGACAGTAAAATACTGACTCAAGATGGAAGTTTCTTAAGTATTTGTTCTCACATTTAAAATATTGCAATATATTAGGATGCTTGGTCGCATCAGTGCCATGACAATTAGTTATCATAATATCATGATTACATTGGTAGATTACAATAAAACAGCAATAACACTCCAACAAACAGAAGGGCAACAGAACATGAGGTCATCTTACTTCACTTCGTGCTTTTGCTCACTGAAGATACGAAGAACAAAGTCTCCCTCCTCATTGGGTTCAAAGGTCGAGGGTATGATGACGTAGTCGCCCGGGGGCAGGGAGTGGTGACCGGACACCTCGCGTAGGTTGGTGAATGTCTTGGACATGGCTGCTGACCGATGTGTCTCCAGGTACCTCCGGTCCAGAGTGCCACTGTCTGTATTCGCCAGCTGGACAACATTGACCAGTGGTCAGAACTTATCAAAACAAGGCATGAAAGTGAGGCTCTGGTCTTTGTCTTAATTTTATTAATTTACATAATATTCTAATGACAAAAATTGACTTGTTGATGCTGAATTGCCTGCTTTTTTCAACCTGGTGACTGCAAATAAATTACTATTATTATTAAATAAGTTGTATTTGGTAAAGATGTAGTGGTGCTCACAACTGAAGAGTTTTGTACTGTAAAATCTTAAATTGTAAACAAACTTCACAGATAGAATATCCACAGGCATCACAAGGTTAATGCAAAGAACAAACACATAGCAACATCCATCATTGTCATGTTCATAAACATGTGTTTTAAATAACATAACCCTTAACTATCTCCCCCCCCACACCCCGCCACCGCCACAGCTGTGAACAACCGAGTACAAACAACTGTGAAAGATCCTTAAAACACTTTCCACTATTAAAATGTCCACTCTTATTACCACAAACGTTGTGGCTCGTATGCTGAGGCATTGGGAGTATACCAATAGTGGCTATTTCGTGCAGGTTTGACTGAATTGAGGTGTCATTCTGCATGTTAGTTTGGTTGAATTGAGGTGTCATTCTGCAGGTTAGTTTGATCGTATTGAGGTGTCATTCTGCAGGTTAGTTTGATCGTATTGAGGTGTCATTCTGCAGGTTAGTTTGATCGTATTGAGGTGTCATTCTGCAGGTTAGTTTGATCGTATTGAGGTGTCATTCTGCAGGTTAGTTTGGTTGAATTGAGATGTCATTCTGCAGGTTAGTTCGGTCGAATTGAGGTGTCATTCTGCAGGTTAGTTTGGTTGAATTGAGATGTCATTCTGCAGGTTAGTTCGGTCGAATTGAGGTGTCATTCTGCAGGTTAGTTTGATCGTATTAAGGTGTCATTCTGCAGGTTAGTTTGATCGTATTGAGGTGTCATTCTGCAGGTTAGTTTGATCGTATTGAGGTGTCATTCTGCAGGTTAGTTTGGTTGAATTGAGATGTCATTCTGCAGGTTAGTTCGGTCGAATTGAGGTGTCATTCTGCAGGTTAGTTTGGTTGAATTGATGTGTCACTCTGCAGGTTAGGACTAGTTAGGACGGAGCAGTCAGAGTAGTGAGGTGTAGGCGAGGTCACTGACCTCGTAGATGGCGTATCCAATGGTGTGGTTGTCTTTTCCCTCCATCCTCATCTTGCGTCTCTCCTTCTGCATCAGACCCACAATGATGGAGCCGTTGCCGTCCTCATCATCCTCGTCTGGGTCCACAATGGACACCCGGAACTGGGGGTTGGTCCAGAACGTGTCTATAACACAAACCACAGTCAACTGACCACCAGAAGATGACACAAACCAGTCATGTGACCACCAGAAGGTGACACAAACCACAGTCAAGTCATCGCCAGAAGGTGACACAAATCACAGTCAAATCATCACCAGAAGGTGACACAAACCACAGCCACGTCATCACCAGAAGGTCTCTGGTGACATACACCAGTCAAGTCATCACCAGAAGGTATCATGTGACACAGTCAAGTAATGTCCATAAGGTGTCTCTGGTGACACACACCAGTGATCTGCCTACCAGAAGACTGTCATCACGGTGGATGTTTCTTAACAGCTGTTTATCTGAGTGACACAGTCCCAGTTGCCTCACCTGCAAAGTTCCTGCAGCCCCCGGCGTTAACCCTTCTCTTCCAGCTGCCGTCACACACTGACCCTTCCCACTTGGTGTCCTCCTCATCGTTGTCAACGGCAGCCAGCGTGTCAGGCCCAAGGTGACAGATCTCTAACTTCTCATACTCGCCACTGAAGTCCTTGTAGGACATCCTGCGGGAACAACACTTGTGTTACTCTAGCTCAAGGCACATGCAGGTAATAACAGAGAGATTAATCTATTAACAAACAGACACAAGCTTCATTCATCTGTAGTGTGATTTACTATTAGATGTAGTTACACTGACTACCATTCTAGGAAGCCAATGGTTGTTGCACTATGCTACATACCCCTGGCTGATCATTTACATAATGCTGGGGATTGAGCTTTACAATTATAGCAACTGACTTCTCCAGTTGCTACTGTGTCAGCCATGGGAACAGTGTAAATACCCACTCCAATTTGAGGAAGGATATAAGACTGGTAGGGACCCAATATAATGACACATTCCTGTCCTTAACATTGCATGTATTGTGTGCGTGCGTGTTCATGCACGCATGTGTACGACTCAAAGTCAAAAGATTTCATCATCGATGCTGTTCATCTCAAGCATAAAACTAACAAGGAGTAATCAACTACCCCTCAGATGGAAAGTAATGCTTACTTTTGTGAAACATCCCATCAGTTTATAATAACAATAACTGTATTTATTATAAACCAGTGTCCATAGTACGACTCTGTTCACTGTGAACACTGTTTAAAGAATTACTGGTACTAGGGTTCACACTTAGTTCAGATTTACGTTGTAACAAACACCATTAATGATGAGTGCAGTGATGTGTTGTCTCTACCAAGTGTAGCTCCAGCCAGATGTCACGGGTTCTTCTTGCTAGTCATGATAATATTCGTTGAATACAAATTTGCAGAAAAGTCGGTGTAATATTTACATCTGCTGAGATAAAGAATTTGTCTTCAGAGAACTGTATATTTTGAAATACCTGTACAGGTACAGAAGACATTGACACTTGATGAATGGTGCATTGACACTTGATGAATGGTGCATTGACACTTGATGAATGGTGCATTGACACTTGATGAATGGTGCAAGTAAACAAGAGAATGTGTCAGATGATGTCCATCAAGTGTACTAGCGTCTATTAGACTTGCCAGAATTCCCCGTCGTGGTCAAACATGAGCCCCATCTCTTCTCTTTCATCATCTTGAATGAGTGACCACTCCTCTGAGCTGGGTGAGATAACACAAAATGTTTAACTTTTGCAACGGAACAGAGCAATTCCTGCATGAATAAGCAAATTACAGAATAAAATGAGACTATTCAATTGGATACAGCGTGGCAGAGTCTTCATGTACATGATTTGATACAATACTTTTGACATTCAAAGTTCAAAGTGTGCCTTATTGAGGCTGCACTGTCACATGGCATAGGTTCATGACTATTCTTGTGTCAAGTAATGCAAATGCACAGAGGGTTAAGCCTGAAAACAACATCAAGATACATCCACAGACAAAACAAAATATAAACGTCCCAGTGACATACAATAGAAAACCCCATTAGAAGTGGACAGAAGTAGTTTCTGACCAATCAAACAAAGTCTTAAAGATGCACTTTGCCCACGTAACGAGTTGAAACTTCATGACATCAGCAATGATGTCATGATTGTCATAAATAGTTTACCATTTCAGTCCTATAACCCTGATCTGCTGTAACCTCTGAGTACGGCGTTCCCAGTGTGCAGCGAAATTGATAACCTCATTTCTTCAAGTCAAGATTTGAGGACCAAATATGCATTTTATGAATAGGGATTATATTTTCGGAAAGTACGATAATCAGCGAATAAAATTAGCTGTACAGTGTACTACATTATATTGACAATACGGCTTTATGTTGTAACTTTTATAATCATTGGCGTCTGAGTATGATAACAAATAATCCCGCTGTCACTGTGAGTTTCATTGTTAATTTCACCAACATCGTCATAGTTTTGAACGTAAACATCATCCGAAACTATCTAACTATTCACCAAAACTATCAAATTAACCATCCAAAATATACAATGGCAGATCAGTGGTTGAAACACTACCTTCCGCCATTGCAGCCACTGCAGGTATGGATAATCCATCTTGAAAACCCCAGAAAATGAGTAAACTATTAGTGAGCACTAATAAACTATAACAACATTTAGATCCAAAATTAATTCAGCTTGGCCACAGTATACAAGTGGCTCCACCCTGTGGATAATTATGAGTTAAAACAATTTGAATGGCAAAAGCTTGCCAAAATCTCAATAGCGGCCTACTGTACAGAAATGACACAAGCAGTGATGTCACTACAATGGTTAATCTGAATGAAGACAATGGAGTAGGGTGACTCACCCGTCTCCCCATGCCCCCTTCCATTCATGGGAGTCGCCCCAGGGGTTACGCACCCTCACCATTGGGATCCTGCCTGACACACGGGGGGTTTCAACATCCACCTGAGGGTAACAGAAGAATGTAGAAAGTGCCCTTTAGGGTAACAGCCAACGCGTCAGCAACCGTTGCATAACTGTAAATACATTCAGACAACTATTAGTCATAACAAATGTGACAAATAAGACATGAAAATTATAAGTGAAAGTAAATTCAAGTTCTAAATGCCAATTTCTGCCTACAAATGCGTCACTTAACTGTAACAATTAAAATTTAAAAAAAAGTTATTTAAACATCCAATCACTGCACCCGCCTCTTGCGTCCTGCAACTGTTGTGGGCCACAAACTGTTGAAAGGTATAATTTGTGCAACGTGTTTGACAACATGACAACTGTGTATGTCTCTGTAGACCAACTGGCTGCACTTGACCACTGTCACCAGGAAGGGACATACTCACATAGCGGACATCAGTGATGCTGTAGGCGTGTCCTATAATCAGGCCATTATCCAGCTGACCTTCCATCTCATCAGGGGATGCCTGAAACAACATCCATCACCTTCTCTGTCAGGTACAACTCCTGGTCACATCACTCACTGTCTTGTACATGTCCGTCAGGTAAAACTCCTGGTCACATCACTCGCCATCTTGTACATGTCTGTCAGGTACAACTTCTGGTCACATCACTGACTGTTTTGTACATGTCTGTCAGGTAAAACTCCTGGTCACATCACTCGCCATCTTGTACATGTCTGTCAGGTACAACTTCTGGTCACATCACTGACTGTTTTGTACATGTCTGTCAGGTACAACTCCTGGTCACATCACTCGCCATCTTGTACATGTCTGTCAGGTACAACTCTGGTCACCACTGACTGTTTGTACATGTCTGTCAGGTACAACTCCTGGTCACACCACTAACTGTCTTGTATATGTCTGTCAGGTACAACTCCTGGTCACATCACT
>JAODUO010000600.1:250000-252500 GCA_025642075.2 Ridgeia piscesae
ATAGAACACTGCACTACACACATGAAAACATAATCACATAATCACACACATTTGGATAAATAATTTCCAGACAACTTGTATTGTCATGTTCCATCCCCCTTGAATTTTACGTGGCATCAGGGGCCATGTTAGTTTACAATGGAAACAAAAAAATTGTGTTTCCATCTGGTGGATAACACCAGCGGAAACAGTAAAACAAACCACTGGCCGAGCCAAATTTTGTTTATCGTCAAATAAGCATGTTTTATTAAGAATTTTTTATACGCTTAATAGAATGAATACAGTACATAAAAACAGGTCGACACAACTGTAACAATGCACCAGTAACGAGACAACTGTAACAATGCACCAGTAACGACACAACTGTAACAATTCACCAGTAATGACACAACTGTAACAATGCACCAGTAATGACACAAATGTAACAATGCACCAGTAACGACACAACTGTAACAATGCACCAGTAATGACACAACTGTAATAATGCACCAGTAATGACACAACTGTAACAATGCACCAGTAATGATACAACTGTAACAATGCACCAGTAATGAGACAACTGTAACAAAGCACCACTAATGACACAACTGTAACAATGCACCACTAATGACACAACTGTAACAATGCACCAGTAATGACACAACTGTAACAATGCACCAGTAATGACACAACTGTAACATTGCACCAGTAACGACACAACTGTAACATTGCAACAACTAACACTCCATCTATAAAGAAAATACCTGCATATACATAGACCACAACTGCAGACACGGACCATATCTCCACAGATGTCAGATATGCCACTGCTACATGACTATACAATATACATCCCGTACATGCCAAGTAACTGGCATAAACTACTGACCTTGACCTGGTCTCTCTGTCCAGCACAGGCAGAACCTTACACATTGTCACTCAAGAAAAACAATCAAATTAACTGTGAAATATGAATGACATAATTGTCTAAAATGCCCCACTTGCTGAATCTCAACCCTCAACTAGTTGGGTAGATGCTGTTCCTACCTGCGTAGTCGCCTTCCTCGAAGTTTTGTCCATCTGGAATAACTCGATGTAGCAGTTTCTGATTGGTGGCCAAACACGACACAGCCGCCAGCAACCAGCAGTCCCCTACAGACAAACAACCAACAGTCCCCTACAGACATACAACCAGCAGTCCCCTACAGACAAACAACCAACAGTCCCCTACAGACATACAACCAACAGTCCCCTACAGACAAACAACTAGCAGTCCCCTACAGACATACAACCAACAGTCCCCTACAGACAAACAACTAGCAGTCCCCTACAGACATACAACCAACAGTCCCCTACAGACATACAACCAAGAGTCCCCTACAGACATACAACCAACAGTCCCCTACAGACATACAACCAACAGTCCCCTACAGACATACAACCAGCAGTCCCCTACAAACATACAACCAGCAGCGCCTACATACATACAACCAACAGTCCCCTTCAGACGTACAACCAACAGTCCCCTACAGACATACAACCAACAGTCCCCTACAGATGTACAAACAACAGTCCCCTACAGACATACAACCAACAGTACCTTACAGACATACAACCAACAGTCTCCTACATACATATAACCAACAGTTCCCTACATACATACAACCAGCACTTTCTTACAGACATACAACCAGCAGTCCCCTACAGACATACAACCAACAGTCCCTTACAGACATACAACCAACAGTCCCTTAAACTGTCTGTGCACTGTCCCCGATTAGTTGGGACAGTGCACAGACACAGTGCAGATGCCAGACGACCGGGTTTGATTGACCTAACCATGAAAACGACCACCAACAGCCGCCGAACTTCTCCCCACATATCTTACTTACATATACATACACTACGTAATAAGATAAAATCATTTCCATTCCTCTAACAAAGAACTTTCACAAAACAAATGTGCAGATCTCGAGGACAACTTCATCGGCCGCTCCGAGGTACCGTAAAATCGCTATACAGTGGAACCCCTCATTTAAGACCGCCCCCCAAATCAGATTGGGGCGGTCTTAAAAGAGGGGTGGTCTCTCGTGAGGGGTTTGCAACATTCAACATTAGGGGGCACTTACGACTAACATCAACACTAGGGGGCGCTTACAACCACTAAGTAGTAAAATACACAAATAAAAAGTAGAAAATAAAAAATGAGATAACATATTAACAACAACAAAATTATTTATTCTGTTTATTTTATGTGTGACACGTTTCAGTATAAGTTTAATTTCGAATCGTTTTTTCTAAATAATATCTGATAAAAAGTATCCTCATTTTGAATCGTTTTTTAATGTATTCTCATTTAATTTATTTAAAATTTGGTCTGAGGGGCTAAAAAGTGCTGTCACCTCACGGCGTCTGAGTAAACGCACCGCGGTCGCCATTTTGTTGTTCTTTCCAGCGCCGCAAAACGATCTTTTACTTTCTGATCTAATCAGAAAACGACCTCTTACAGCTGCTAGACTTC
>JAODUO010000600.1:257500-282500 GCA_025642075.2 Ridgeia piscesae
AAGTGCAGCACCCCCCTTTCAATGAGTGAGACAAGTGCAGCACCCCCCCTTCGATCGAGTGAGACAAGTACAGATCCCTTCCAATGAGTACAGCACCCCCTTCCAACGAGTGAGACAAGTACAGCACCCCCTTCCGACAAGTGAGACAAGTACAGCACCCCCTTCCGACAAGTGAGACAAGTACAGCACCCCCCTTCCTATGAGTGAGACAAGTACAGCACCCCCTTCCAACGAGTGAGACAAGTGCAGCACCCCCCCTTCTAACGAATGAGATAAGTGGTGGTTCTTGTCCCCAAAATGAAGTTAGGGCATGTCTTACAAACCTTGACGTCATCGTATGTATTTGGCTGTTCATCATCACCTCTTGGCTGATAATCAGCTCGTCTGCCCAATCCACCAATATCACGAATGGTCGGCTGAAAGCGAAAGCCCTTGTCACGGCGCGGCCCAAATCCAATTTGGTAGCGACGGGACATGTTGGGGCCAATGACAGTCACTGATGTCTGCTTTCCACTCAACCACCTGCAACACACATCTTTAATAAGTAGTGTCTGTTAAGAATTACAAAGTCCCATCAATTTATATTTTCTCAAAAAACATCACAAATTGTAATTGTAAACACAAACAAATACAAGTCATATGTAAGTCCACATGCAGTGTCACCACAGTTTTACACAGAGACACATCACGACGGGTAAAACCTACTGAGGACAGGTACATTTTCAATGGTGGACAGGTAAAATATCAATGGTGGACAGGTAAAATATCAATGGTGGACAGGTAAAATATCAATGGTGGACAGGTAAAATATTGACAGTGGAGTGAGTGGACAGGTAAAATATCAATTGTGGACAGGTGAAATATTGATGGTGGACAGGTAAAATATAAATGGTGGATAGGTAAAATATCAATGGTGAACAGGTGAAATATTAATGGTGGACAGGTAAAATATAAATGGTGGACAGCTAAAATATTGATGTGGACAGGTAAACTATCAATTGTGGATAGGTAAAATATCAATGGTGGACAGATAAAATATCAATGGTGGACAGGTGAAATATCGATGGTGGACAGGTAAAATATCAATGGTGGACAGGTAAAATATTGATGGTGGACGGGTAAAATATCGATGGTGGACAGGTAAAATATCAATGGTAGACAGGTAGTGGACAGGTAAAATATCAATGGTGGTCTTTTTTGTTGGTGGACGGGTAAAATATCAATGGTGGACAAGTAAAATATCAATGGTGGACAGGTAAAATATCAATGGTGGACAAGTAAAATATCAATGGTGGACAGGTAAAAAAGGAGAAAAAACAAGGTGTGCAAAAAACGTAGATAGTGTCAATTATGCCATGATGATGGGTGTCATACATGTTTGTAATAAAACACATCTCAACACCTTGTATGTACATAAGTTAACTTGCACGCATCCACCAACATAATTTGTGACTTGCAAAATGTTATCCTGCATAATAATAAAGCCCTGTTGGTCACACCGTCTGTCTGCGACTGAAGTAGGCAGCTTCCATAATAACGTATTCCTCCAGAGAAGTCAGTTCAGTCTCCGTGGAATCTCCACGTAGAGCAGGGCGTGTTGGAGGCAGTTGGGAATAGTTAAGTGTATCCCAAGGAGCTGTTGCAGGCACTTCATGAAGTCTTCATGTACAAAAAGTCTAATGTCTGCTCGCAAACACCTCGTAAATCAATATCAGCGCATAACTCCAAGCTGTGGATTTTAACTTAAATAATAGTTCCTTTATTTTGCAAATGCGATATATATGTTTAATCACATTTTAATTATCACCTTGTTCCGAGGGTGTTTTTATTAAATAAACGTTTTCGATTAGATGATATTCAGATAGATGTCTAGTGTCACCTTAATGACTGTGTCTGTGTTCAAATATATCTCAGGTGAGACTGAGATACCTGAGTCACCCAGGTGTCTGGGAACTAGGTTGATTACTCTATCAGGCCACCTGTATGGCTGAATGAATATGCAGGGTGCACAATACTTCTAGTTAGCTGGTAGTACGTAATTATAAACAACTAGTCCTGCGTATGTTTTTACTATGTAAAAGGACTGTTCCTACTAGTTGAAGCTGTAAAACTACTCGTTCCGGACGATCGGACCGGCCTTATTTCGCACCCTGCATATGTACACCTTGACTTGGGCATAATCTATCTGAATTATTAGCACTGTCCAACCCAACCCTCTCCCTTGGGTGAGGGGTGGCTTCAATTGACCTATCCCGCACTTGTGGGGCGCCACTGTCGATTGCATTTGAAAGTGATGCTACACGCAACAGCATTCGATGAGATGGCCGGAGTAGATGCTGTGTGAGACTGTTTGTTTAGATCTTTGGTTAGTTTATGTGAGATATCTCACGAAACCACATAAAACAAATAGTGCACATGTGAGTTGACACAAACAAGTAAGAAGGCCATCGACAAAGGGTACCATTTTTCTGGGACTCTTACATCCACAATTTAGAAGGTATGTGTTAACATTCATTGTCACATTGTTTTCGCGAACTTGTCACTGTTACAAAATGTCTATGTATTCACCGTTTTGAAATTCATTTATCGTTTCATGTTATATTACTTCGAAACACTTATCGTAAAGTTATAATGTATTGTGACAGCTGTTTTCATTAAAATAGTGTCTGGATGTTATTAGCATCACTTTGATTTAGTGGAGTTGCTATGTCAGCGTGGCTTTGATTTTGCTCTTGATTTGTTTCCGTGTCTTGGACTTGGGTGAATTAATGGGTAAATTAATTTGTCTTCTTCCAGTAGGGTATGTGCTGACCGATGAGATGGTATTGCAACTGCCCTCATTTGTGCTCTAAGATGGCGCGTGCGGGATAGGTCAATAGGGAGAAATTAATTTAGACCATGCAAGTTAAAAGATGACCAGCCAGTGGCCCTGCTGTGTCATGATGACCAGGACAAAGGACTGGACAGTCTCTGTCACCTCAAGTATCTGACCACTCAAACTGACATGAATCTGTCAAAATGACAGTTGAACTGGGCTCTAGATAAAACAGTGCACCATTGTAACACTAGGCAGGGTAACTACCCTTGTAACACTAGGCAGGGAAACTACCGTTGTAACACTAGGCAGGGAAACTACCCTTGTAACACTAGGCAGGGAAACTACCCTTGTAACACTAGGCAGGGTAACTACCCTTGTAACACTAAGCAACATGCTGAGGCCTTCGCCCAACCATGGACACTATGGCTGCACAATGATGATGATGATAGAAAATACTGGTAAGTAGCAATATTTCGAGATTGAAATGACAGTATTTTGTGCCATGACAATAGAGCATGGTCCACCCTGGTGTGTCAGGGTCACTGCTGCTGATTACGTCAGCACTAGACAGTGCCATCCCTGGCTGATCCCTTTGCAAAACTCTGAATATAAGCTCAGCCAATGAAATTACTCATGAGGTGTGTGGTTGGCCTCCAGTCATGTGATATAATGTTGCGAGATTCCCCCACATGCTGCTCATGTTACATGCAATGTTTGAGATGTAGAAGCTAATATTTGAATAGAGAAAATGGTGTGAGTCGTTGTGTATGCTGATTTCCCATAAATTGTTTATCTGTCTTCAAATGGGGGCTGGTGTTCAAAAGCCAAATTCTGCACTTCTCGTAAGGGACATGGCAGAGCTACTTTGTACGACAAACAGTTGTCCGTGGCCTGTGAGGATGACTCAGACAGTGTCATTGAATCTGTGGAGTGAGGCTGCCTGCAGGTAAAGCACTATATCACATATGACACAATACATGCATATGACACAATACACTGTTGCCACCCAATGCCAGGACTCAGTTGTGACACACAATGTCGTAGTGTTGTATTTGTTTGTATAAAATTCCAAAAATAAAGTCCATCTACCCTATAAATGCACTAGAGCCAGCCAGTGCATCTAGCCGCACACAGCACCAAGACTGGTCAACTGCTGCTTAATGTGAATAACCTGAATACTCAGTGACATGTACTGGTTGTGTTTATCACTGGTCGTAGTGGCACACAGCACAGCCTGGGGGGGAAATGGACAAAGGCTGTTTTATTGCAACACAACTAACCACAGACTGGTTAGTTGTGTTACTTGTGTAGCATGTGTAACAACACACACACGCATGCACACACACTCACTCATACACCCACACACACTTGTTTTGTGTGTCAAGTGGGGACATTAGTTTTTAAATTACAACAGGGGACTGCACGTTTTAACGATACTACACATGCTTGTGATATGGTAAGTTATATTTATAATTGTAAACATAAACATATTCTGATCAATTATATACATGCATTTAAACATTTTGTTTTTATATGCCCTGATGTTTTTGGTGATTAATAAAATTACGAAATGCGCTCGCGGTTACCCAAAAAGAACACGTGAAAAATCATGACCATGGACATTTGGTTTTTTGTACGCCCCGATTAATAAAATTATGAAACGCACTCATGGTTACCCACAAAAAAACGTGAAAAATCATGACCGGGGGGACATTTGGTTCTAATTTCACTAGATAGCGTAAAAGTTATTAATTGTTAATTAAATGCAGTATTTAAGACTGGGGATGTCCCATCACATCACTGGTTGTTGGATTAAACACTTACAAATATCCCCAGTCGTTACAACGATTAGCCAGGAGTACAGTAGTGATGATCCTTAGCTTGTGAGAATGCCTACCCAGTACCCACCAAAACCAATTACAAACACAGACACCCAGACACACGCACGCACACACACACACACACCAGGGCTTACTGTGGCTGATTACAGGGCTCTGTAATTGACAGAATGTGCACTGGATTGGAATGGCCTTAAAACATACGTATGTGCTTCGAGTGATATTTATACTTTGTATTTCGTTCACACTGGCACAGTCCATTCTAAAACAAGCCAATGAAATCGCTCCCTATAAAAGTTTTGCAGCCAACGGTGATGAAATGTTTAGGATGCAAACAGCTGATGCAATGACGACTGGTGAAGTCAATTGCTATAATTTGATGTCACTTCCAAGGTTTTCAGAGACGATTAGCCAGGAGTACAGTGCAATGATCCTTAGCTTGCGAGGATGCCTAGTATTGCCTACCCACCAAAACCAACAGAGAATAGGATTAGCCACAGAAAGAACAACACGTGCAGCTGTGACATCCTTTCCTGCAGGATGCACTATGTCATTCTTCCCTCGAACCATCCCAGAAAGGAACAGACTGTCCCAGGAAGTAGTGACAGCCATGTCCCTGGTCTGTTTGAAGTCTAGACTTGCTATCTACCTGTAGTCACCATACACCTCCCATTACCTGCTTCCTCTTTTGTATAATAACTACCTGCCCTACCCTACCCCTTTCTGCCTACTACCCTATCCACCCTGTGACATATATATATATATATATATATATATATATATATATGTAGAGATCTTAATATTACGCCATCTTCACAACCTCCAATGACAACATCATCAACACATTGGAGTTGGCCAAATAAAGGAAGAAATAGGTTTAAAAACATGTCAAGTATGAAGCCTGTTAGTCACTTAGTACACAGTTTTATTGGTGCACCTGTTTGGCTGTTGATTAACAGCCAGACCCGTGCGTTTCTACATATGGATGTACGTAACTGAAAGTAGCCTTTGTTCATAAAAGATGCTGCTAATACATGGCTCAATCAACTGCCTAGTTAGAGGTTCTACATATTGTTTCATTGCAAGATCGAGAGAGCAGAGAGAGAGAGAGAGAGATCGGACGCGCTATATAGTTAGTTATAGAATGTTGCCAATAAATGCTGGAAAAACAAGTGGAGGAGCCTGAACATGCACACGTAGCAACATAATATTGTATTACCTTATTACTATAAGGCGCAATACAGTTATAACAGACAAACTGACGCAAAGCGCCAAAGTTCATTATTATATTTTTGAATAAATGCATTGTTATCTAAATTGCATGTTATGGGGATATGAGTTTCATGTGCTTTTAATTCAATGGCTCTTGTTTACACTCACGCTATCTTGATCTATATTCAGAACCGATTGTCAGTTAATTTGCCCAATTTTAGATCATTAGGCCTAGGGAAGTCTTACTGGAAGCACTTTTGTGAGATTATATACTAACAGTAACAGTGATCATATTGAACATGTGTAATATTTTGGTATGTTACACAACTCTTTGATTCTATCGATTAGCTACAGTAACTAACTATCATTTCACTTGTAGTAAACACTAGAGTCTAGACTATAGTTGTCACCGCTGCAACTATGGCGCGAGCTGTAGCCGCCTCCCAGAGGCGCCTCCCATCGCGTTGTTTACTTCGACTCGGCGAGTTTAAATTGTTCTAAAACACAAATAATTAATCTGACTTCTTTGTATCGGACGTGATGTAAAATCACATTGCGAACACATACACATCGATATAAGGTGGACAAAAAACGGTTTTAAAAGGCCGTACTAATTTTGGCCAGTTAAGTATAAGATTACCGACTATCACTAGTAGCTAAGTAGGCCTGGCTAACAGTAAACGAGCAAAACATACGACCTGAGTCTGACGTATGCATGCACGCAACTTTCCAAACTTAGAAATACCAGATTACATCGTCACAGTGACTAAAACATAACTGGCTAATACATGACAGTTCCACCAATTGAACTAGACGAACGAGGTCACACTAGTGTTAACACATCAACTGGTATAACTTGGTTGTCGGGAAGTCCGCGGTCGTAGCGTGGGGACGCCGGACGGGGGCGTCGCCGTCGGACGTGCATGTCCCGATGACATAGACACACCCTTCCATTCAACCCGATTGTTTTTAATCCCTCGTACGTTAGCAGTTGTGTCTAGCCATTGAATGTTCCGAGTTTGTTAACGGGACGTAGCTGCAAGTTAGTCAAGAGACAGTACAAACCTACCTGTAACCTGAACGCCTACAGCCGAGGTAGAACAAGCTCGTCGATGTAGAACTGTACTAAGATGGGGTCACGGGTTAGGCAGCGCCAGGTGGCGGCGCCACGCGTCATCCTTCCACAACTCCGCTAGGTGTCGCTACTATTCCGTAAAAGGGCCGTAAAAGACTTGTCCGCGAGGGCATGTTTACCACTGGTCTGCATGTATATCTTTAATATGGATCGGTGATGTTTACCCTCCGGTGTGCGACCATCTGCTATAAGTATGATTAGCTAAACTGTTATTATATATGTATGTACACATTTGTGTATCTGAATTTAACTAAAAGTATTGTACTAAGAAATGTATATTATAATATATATATATATATATATATATATATATATATATATATATATATATATATATATATATATATATATAAGCGTACAGCTATAATAATAATAATGATTATATATTCAGCACAGGCACAGGCACAGGCACACGCACACGCACACGCACACACATATAAACGTGTATTGCATGTACACATGTGTAACACACGCACACGTAGGCCCACATGTACACATGAAAATTAATCCAAACCGTTCCGGTGTAGCATTTACGTTTTCCCGGGTCTTACATATTATCAAGGATCTTATAGCTTTATGAAGCTATAGAATCCTTAATATTATCCTAACGTTTCTGGGCTTGCACAAGCAGTCAGACGTCACAAGTTAAGTTACGTTAATGCTTCCCGCTGAATTTATCTATTTTACTTTATTAGAAGAAGGGGCCCGTCTTCTGCACGTGTGTGTGCGCGCGTGCGTGTGTGCGTCCGTGTGGCTGCCGAGGCGGACGTCAACGTCAACGTCAACTTCAACAAGCTATCTCCACTGTAATCGGCCATCGACCAGTCAGCCCCTACGTGCGAGTGCAATCTTCACAACAATACCACGACAACCTAATTCCAGTCACACTAACATCGAATCCGCTAATCTGCCCGACTACAACAGCGTCATTATATGCATAATCAACGCAAGATCTGTTCGCAACAAAACAACTGACATATTAGACCACATCCATGAACATGACCTAGACATTGTTGTAATTACTGAAACCTGGCTCACTAACAAAGACTCTGACCTCTCTGTAACCAGAGCTCTGACGCCATCGGGATACAATTTAATTCACCATCCCAGATGCAGCCGTCGCGGTGGTGGCATTGCAATATTACTCAAGGAATCTGTCAAAGCAACATCTTTGAAAACATTCAGTAATATTCATTCTTTTGAAGCTATGAGTTTAAAGTTAACGCTATACAGAAAATGTGTGATTCTGCTCGTGGTTTATCGCCCACCACCAAACAAGAAGAATGGATCATCGGTTGTCGATTTCTTCGAAGAGTTCGCCGATATTCTGGACATATACGCGACACTGCCTGATGAACTGGTTATTGTGGGTGATTTTATTTTTAATTTCGACATTAACACTGACGTTCATGTGAGACGCTTCCGTGACTTGTTGTATAGTCACGGCCTGACACAGTATGTGGAAGTAGCAATACACCAAGAAGGTCACACCTTAGATTTAATTATCGCTCGCACTTATTCCTGCGTGGTTGACACTGTCGTGGCTGACCTCATTTCAGATCACTGTGCGGTACATTGCCGCATTGCATTGCGAAAACGTCCTTTTCGAAGGGAACTAAAGACCTACCGCAAGATGAAAGCAATCAATTTGACTTCTTTTTCAACAGACATTGAGAATTCTGACTTATACACAAGTCAGGAACGATTATTAGAGGAGAGTGTAACACAATACAATGACGTTCTGGGTGACCTTCTTGAGAAACATGCACCGTTGAAAACTAAATGGCTCACTATCCGCCCAGCTGCACCTTGGGTCAACGACGACATTCTGTCAGCGAGGAAGGAGAGACGAAGGATGGAGCGGCGATGGAGGTTGTCCAGGTTGACCGTCGACCGGGAAATCTTCATGAACCAAAGAGACATTGTTAAGAAGACGCTCTATACTGCCAACTCCGAGTTCTATGCCAACCAAATTAAAGACCAGGCTGGCAACCCAAAAGCCCTTTTCCGGACAGTGGGTTCTCTGTTGCACACAAAACGACTGCCAGCATTGCCTAATGAACACCTGGGACAATTGCTATATGAATTAAGTACCTATTTCATAGACAAAGTTGATATCATCAGACGCGACATTGATAACATTGGCAATTGCGTAGCTGTGCGTCCCGATGAGCCCTGTGGTATTTCCTCGTATCTGTCATCGTTCATGCCCACCACAACCGACGAGATCACCAAATTGGTCTGCAAATCAGCCTGCAAATCGTGCATGTTGGATCCGATTCCTACTCATCTGCTGAAGGCCAACTTATCCAGCCTAGCACCAGTCATCGCTGATATTGTGAACGTGTCGATTACGACAGGAGTTTTCCCTTCCGCCTTTAAAAAGGCTCTCGTAACTCCGTTGCTAAAGAAAACAACGCTTGATGCAAACGACGTCAAATACTATCGTCCAGTGTCAAACCTGAGTTTTGTGTTCAAAATCGTAGAGAAGGTCGTTGCTGTCCGTTTCTCTAAACATTTGTCAGACAACGATCTATATGAGCAAATGCAATCTGCTTATCGTCCAAACCACAGCACAGAGACAGCAATACTGAGAGTACGCAATGATTTGCTCTGTATTCTAGATGAGCACAAGGCTGCAATACTAGTGCTACTATATCTATCGGCAGCATTCGATACGATCGATCACACGATCATGTTAACCCGCCTCAGAGATCGGTTTGGAATAACTGCAACATGTCTTGCATGGTTTGAGTCGTATTTGGTGAATCGAAGCCAACGCATTCAAATGCACGGCTGAATATCCGCGGAACGTCCAGTGGTGTTCGGCGTTCCGCAAGCTTCCGTTCTCGGCCCGCTCATGTTTATTTGCTACACTGCTCCACTCGGTGATATCGCACGTCGACACGGGATAAACTGATACGGCTTCAGTTGTCTTCGTTGGTTGACAGTTCTGTGTTTGGTAGCCGAAGTCGGTGTCCTATCGACGGGACCATGCATGAGTAGATAAAATCCCTGAACGTCCACAAACATGTCGGCTGTTTAACAGTTTATGTTATCCACGGCGCGACCATGGTTGAGTGAGGCAAACCGGTTGAGTGCAGTGATCCGTGACGAGGCTGTTTGAATTCAATTGTCATTTCGATTGGTGCAGTTAAATTCCCTGTACGATATCACCACTAAGGTTGGCACACTTCGTGGTATATCACATATACGACACCGCCTGCCATTGCGACCTGTGGACACTGTGAGGCCGACGGCTGCGACGGACAGTGTCCACGCTGTCATTTCCCGTCTGATCTCTGTCGTTACAAGCATTGTCTTCCATTGATATACCCGCAGTAGTGGCCCGGATAGGAGCGATTGAATTTAGGTCACTGTTAAGATGTTTATAAATGTTCATGTGAAGACTGTTTATTTTGTGGCATGACTATATCATGGCTACTATTCGAAACGATCGAATGCAAGCGAAATGGTTGTTGTCAATGTTGCGTGACGTCATCATGGTTATTATATACTCAACGTTGTCATCTAAAAGGAAACTACTGCAATCGAAATGGTTGTTGTCGAGTCGACTGCTACTGACACAGCGGCCTCGTACGTGGCTCTTGTCGATTGTGGAGCATCGATGGTTCGTCCTGATACATATCGTAATCTTAGTCGTAGCGACGTAGCACAATTGACTACGCAGTGACATTAAGTGAGCATATATAATAAGCTCAGTCTGTGTAATTATTAGCAGACTAACTGTGAAATATTGTAGGTCAATGTGCGATATTTACTTGGCGCCAAAGAGCGCATGCTTGTGTTATGTTCATTCGCTTATTGGGCCATTCGGGTCTCATCTAGGGAATGACAGAGCAAAACGCCAACCGTCAGCATTGTGCTTCACATAGGCGTTTTCCCTGCCACATCCTTCCAATTTGCAGAACCCGATAACTACTTATACTTAGCTATGTACGTTGTGTATTTTGTTATTTACTAAAGAATGAGCGGTGAACCACTGTCCTCAAGAGGGCGCCGCTTTGGGATGCTGTTTTAAAAGACCAAAAAAACGTGATGTTGATAAAGGCTGTCTGTGTTGAGTTCCTCCGTGGGTGAGTGCAATGCTACTTAGCAGTGAAATGTGTCTGCAAGTATAGTAACTTTTAATACGTTAACATGATTTGAATTACTCACAGACTTGACATGGCTCAGGCGAGGCGACCCACAGGTGGCGCTGCTGCTGGTGACTACAACGCTGATATACACGCGAGTTGTATGAATGTCGCTCAAAGTAGACCAGTGTTTGTTCTCTTAAATGTGGTATTTTACATGGGATACAAGACCAATACCAGTTTTTTAACTTTCGCTTTAAAACGTGCATGTAAAGCAATTTTGTTATGGCATCATATTGAAGTATCATATCATTGTGAAGGTCCATGTCTTAATTTATCTGCGTTATTTGAAAGTGGACAATAAAAGATCTCTCAATTAAAAAAAATAGCAAATGTGCTTTAAAGAAGAAACCAATGTTTCCTGTCGTAATTTTTATGACAATCACAACCCATGCTACTTGTACTTCAAATAGAGTGTTTATCTTTCTAGCACACATCGACAAAACGTTTCTTATGAAACTGGCGCAACACAACTTGACGTCGACTGAGCAGCGCCAGTTAGGTGTCTTTCTCCCGGTGGACACGTCTGCAATCCGCAACATCGTGCGTGATCCAGACGATCCGGTGCTCAACACATTCTGTATTCTGGAGGCCTGGTTAGACTCGTGAAAGACCGACGCCAACTCGACAGCGTTGTTCGAGGAACTGAGCGAGACGTGTATGAACATCAAGCGGGCGGATCTCGTCAATTTCGTTCGGTGCGGTGAGTATACAACAGTGACGGCTGTGCAGTGCTGTCGACAACTACAGTGATACTAACATTTGATCGTGACAACAGACGGTGTCAAATATAGTATTAGATGGTAGCAGATCAACAAAACACTGACCAAGATTATGTGTAAATGTCGAGGTGTCAATTATACTACGTTTAATGGAAACGCAGTTATACGAACATTGATTCTACCGATTCTGCCATATGTTACATCACAAATAATTATTTGAACATACATAATGTTATAGCAACAAATTGATAATAAACAATTAAGTAACACCTCCGATCAATAACATGTTGATTGCATACAAGGCAGTCGATTAAAAAACAACCTCGGATAAACGTGTGACGTCATAACAGCGTCAGACATACGGGTTCTCTGGTATCGGCGCAACGCAGCGACGTATAGATATCAGAGCTAACAGATTGTATCTCCGACTTAAGGCAGAAAAGACGGTCGATCGTTTTGACCATTCACCGAGTCTTGACGTCACACGGATAAGGAAGTTAACATATTGGCTTCTGTAGCACAGATATGCATTTGTGTTAGTGTATGTGTAAAATGTATATGTCTACATGTATACACTTGTGTCCATGCATGACTAATTGGTCTATGTAATGTGTATTTGTGTATGGATGTATGAATGTTTCATGTGCCCACTGTTTCAGAGCAAATACATCAGCTGCATGGACGTTTGTACAAAGTGAAGCAAGCCGCGGAATCAAACAAGAAGAATTTTAATGGTATAGTATCTAGTGAATAACCTTTTTATGTCAGTATTGATATGACATGTCACTTACATATGACTTGTTTGTAACCCGTTATGCACCACACATAATGAAGAAATCCGTCCACTTCTGTCTGTCTCTGGTCACGTCACTCGATGTGTGCTGACCCGACTCGGATTGAATTCTCGCAGCTCCGTCTCCACTGAACACCCCATGTTGTCTTTCGGTCTTCACTGTTCCCTCCGTGTTGTCTTTAGGTCTCCACTGTTCCCTCCATGTTGTTTTTGGGTCTTCACTGTTCCCTCCATGTTGTCTTTTGACCTCCACTGTTCCCTCCATGTTGTCTTTGGGTCTCCAGTGTTCCCTCCATGTTGTTTTTGGGTCTTCAATGTTCCCTCCATGTTGTCTTTGGGTCTCCACTGTTTACTCCATGTTGTCTTTGATCTCCACTGTTCCCTCCATGTTGTCTTTGGGTCTCCACTGTTCCCTCCATGTTGTCTTTGGGTCTCCACTGTTCCATCCATGTTGTCTTTGGTCTCCACTGTTCCCTCCATGTTGTCTTTAGTCTCCCCCGTTCCCTCCATGTTGTCTTTGGTCTCCCCCGTTCCCTCCATGTTGTCTTTGGTCTCCACTGTTCCCTCCATGTTGTCTTTATCTCCCCTGTTCCCTCCATGTTGTCTTTGGTCTCCACTGTTCCCTCCATGTTGTCTTTGGTCTCCACTGTTCCCTCCATGTTGTCTTTGGTCTCCCCCGTTCCCTCCATGTTGTCTTTAGTCTCCCCCGTTCCCTCCATGTTGTCTTTAGTCTCCCCCGTTCCCTCCATGTTGTCTTTGTTTCCTTTCCAGGTCTTTTCTCCCCTGTTCCCTCCATGTTGTCTTTGTCTCCCCCGTTCCCTCCATGTTGTCTTTATCTCCCCTGTTCCCTCCATGTTGTCTTTAGTCTCCCCTGTTCCCTCCATGTTGTCTTTGGTCTCCACTGTTCCCTCCATGTTGTCTTTGATCTCCACTGTTCTCTCCATGTTGTCTTTAGTCTCCCCTGTTCCCTCCATGTTGTCTTTGGGTCTCCAGTGTTCCCTCCATGTTGTCTTTGATCTCTACTGTTCTCTCCATGTTCTCTTTGATCTCCACTGTTCCCTCCATGTTGTCTTTGATCTCCACTGTTCTCTCCATGTTCTCTTTGACCTCCACTGTTCTCTCCATGTTGTCTTTGGGTCTCAGCTGTTCCCTTCATGTTGTCTTTGGGTCTCCACTGTTCCTCCATGTTGTCTTTGGTCTCCACTGTTCCCTCCATGTTGTCTTTGGTCTCCACTGATCCCTCCATGTTGTCTTTGGTCTCCACTGTTCCCTCCATGTTGTCTTTGGTCTCCACTGTTCCCTTCATGTTGTCTTTGGGTCTCCACTGTTTACTCCATGTTGTCTTTGGGCCTCCACTGTTCCCTCCATGTTGTCTTTGGTCTCCACTGATCCCTCCATGTTGTCTTTGGTCTCCACTGTTCCCTCCATGTTGTCTTTGGTCTCCACTGTTCCCTTCATGTTGTCTTTGGGTCTCCATTGTTACTCCATGTTGTCTTTGGTCTCCACTGTTCCCTCCATGTTGTCTTTGGTCTCCACTGATCCCTCCATGTTGTCTTTGGTCTCCACTGTTCCCTCCATGTTGTCTTTGGTCTCCACTGTTCCCTTCATGTTGTCTTTGGGTCTCCATTGTTACTCCATGTTGTCTTTGGTCTCCACTGTTCCCTCCATGTTGTCTTTGGGTCTCCACTGTTCCCTCCATGTTGTCTTTTGTCTCCACTGTTCCCTCCATGTTGTCTTTGGTCTCCACTGTTCCCTCCATGTTGTCTTTGGTCTCCACTGTTCCCTCCATGTTGTCTTTGGTCTCCACTGTTCCCTTCATGTTGTCTTTGGGTCTCCATTGTTACTCCATGTTGTCTTTGGTCTCCACTGTTCCCTCCATGTGGTCTTTGGGTCTCCACTGTTCCCTCCATGTTGTCTTTTGTCTCCCCCGTTCACTCCATGTTGTCTTTGGTCTCCCCTGTTCCCTCCATGTTGTCTTTGGTCTCCACTGTTCCCTCCATGTTGTCTTTGGTCTCCACTGTTCCCTCCATGTTGTCTTTGGTCTCCCCCGTTCCCTCCATGTTGTCTTTAGTCTCCCCTGTTCCCTCCATGTTGTCTTTGGTCTCCCCCGTTCCCTCCATGTTGTCTTTGGTCTCCCCCGTTCCCTCCATGTTGTCTTTGGTCTCCACTGTTCCCTCCATGTTGTCTTTATCTCCCCTGTTCCCCCCATGTTGTCTTTAGTCTCCCCCGTTCCCTCCATGTTCTCTTTGGGTCTCCACTGTTCCCTCCATGTTGTCTTTGATCTCCACTGTTCTCTCCATGTTCTCTTTGGGTCTCCACTGTTTCCCCCATGTTGTCTTAGGGCCTCCACTGTTCCCTCCATGTTGTCTTTGGTCTCCACTGATCCCTCCATGTTGTCTTTGGTCTCCACTGTTCCCTCCATGTTGTCTTTGGTCTCCACTGTTCCCTCCATGTTGTCTTTGGTCTCCACTGTTCCCTCCATGTTGTCTTTGGTCTCCGATATTCCCTTCATGTTGTCTTTGGGTCTCCATTGTTCCCTCCATGTTGCCTTTTGTCTCCACTGGTCCCTCCATGTTGTCTTTGGGTCTCCACTGTTCCCTCCATGTTGTCTTTGGTCTCCACTGTTCCCTCCATGCTGTCTTTGGACTCCACTGTTCCCTCTATGTTGTCTTTGGTCTCCACTGTTCCCTCCATGTTGTCTTTGATCTCCACTGTTCTCTCCATGTTCTCTTTGATCTCCACTGTTCCCTCCATGTTGTCTTTGATCTCCACTGTTCTCTCCATGTTCTCTTTGATCTCCACTGTTCTCTCCATGTTCTCTTTTGTCTCCCCTGTTCCCTCCATGTTGTATTTGGTCTCTACGGTTCCCTCCATGTTGTCTTTGGTCTCAACTGTTCACTCCATGTTGTCTTTGGTCTCCACTGTTGTCTTTGGTCTTCACTGTTCCCTCCATGTTTTCTTTGGGTCTCCACTGTTCCCTCCATGTTGTCTTTTGACCTCCACTGTTCTCTCCATGTTGTCTTGGGGTCTCAGCTGTTCCTTACATGTTGTCTTTGGGTCTCCACTGTTTCCCCCATGTTGTCTTAGGGCCTCCACTGTTCCCTCCATGTTGTCTTTGGTCTCCACTGATCCCTCCATGTTGTCTTTGGTCTCCACTGTTCCCTCCATGTTGTCTTTGGTCTCCACTGTTCCCTCCATGTTGTCTTTGGTCTCCACTGTTCCCTCCATGTTGTCTTTGGTCTCCGATATTCCCTTCATGTTGTCTTTGGGTCTCCATTGTTCCCTCCATGTTGCCTTTTGTCTCCACTGGTCCCTCCATGTTGTCTTTGGGTCTCCACTATTCCCTCCATGTTGTCTTTGATCTCCACTGTTCCCTCCATGTGGTCTTTGGACTCCACTGTTCCCTCCATGTGGTCTTTGGACTCCACTGTTCCCTCCATGTGGTCTTTGGTCTCCACTGTTCCCTCCATGTTGTCTTTGATCTCCACTGTTCCCTCCATGTTGTCTTTGATCTCCACTGTTCCCTCCATGTGGTCTTTGGACTCCACTGTTCCCTCCATGCTGTCTTTGGACTCCACTGTTCCCTCCATGCTGTCTTTGGACTCCACTGTTCCCTCCATGTGGTCTTTGGTCTCCACTGTTCCCTCCATGTGGTCTTTGGACTCCACTGTTCCCTCCATGTTGTCTTTGGGTCTCCACTGTTCCCTCCATGTGGTCTTTGGACTCCACTGTTCCCTACATGTTGTCTTTGGGCCTCCGCATTTCCGTTTTCATGTTTACTACATCAAGTTGTGGGTCGTGTTTCTGTATCATTAATTATTTGACCGCTTTGATCGGTGTGTAATTAACATCGCTCGCGTCATGATGAACATTGTTTAGTAATTAGCGAATGATTCTAGCATGTCTACTTTGTATTATAATCCCAGTTAGGGATATATAGAACGTCCAGCAACATGATGCAACTAAGGTTAATATTTACTACAATTTGTCCTTGGCAAAACGTCCAGAGCTAAATATTGTGCAGAAAGGTCGAAGGTATCGTATATAGTGTACATCAGACAAATGCGACGTGTGAAGTTTGAACAACGCGAGGATTCAGGAGAACAAACACGCGCTCACCTTCAAAACAAAACGACGGAACTTCAGCGGTCAGTGACAGCCCACCAGACGACATCGACTGAACTTCAGGACACCAAGACAGAACTACAGAAGTCACCGAAAGATCATCAGAAAACGAAAGCAGACCTACAAAAAACAGAGTAATTTGGAAGTGTTCAGCGGTTTCTGTTACGAGAATTAACAGGTCCGTTTCTGATAGAGAATATTGTTGGTAGAAACTAAGTATGCATTGCTATTAATTTGTGTGTTTAGTGACGACGAGGCGGTGCGTTTGTTGGCGGCCGCCATCAAAGACAACGACAACATCCGAGAGATAGAGTACGTTTAATTAACTATATTACAACATGAGTTGACAGTTGTTTGGTTAATGTAAACATGTCGTCGTAACGTGGGAGAGTTGACAGAAGTGAGTTTGTGAGATGATAGACGTGTGTTTTTAATGTTGAAAATAAAGCATTTTGTTCTTTACAGTCTCCATGCCATGGGTGTCCTCTCTCTGAAAGCAGCTTCAGAGTGATCGGTGACGCCGTCAGTGACGCTCTCAGTCTCACTAGACTCACGTTAGAATACATAAAAAAATTACTTAATTAAATCACATCAGCAATAAATATGTAAACAATTTGAAAATTATGTTAATAATGTGTTTATTAATTTATTCACCCCACATTTACCCCACCCTCTTTGAATTGGTGCTGTTGTTGGTGAGTTAATTGGTGTGCAAATAAAGGTTGTGTACTTTGTGTGTTGAGCGAGGCGAGTGAATGTGCCGACTCTTGTCTCCTTCTCTACAGGATTCACATCGGCTACATGACAGCTGCCAGCGAAGTCACAGCGAGAGACCTGCTGCGTCGTCGACCCGGACTGAAGATAAAGTATACACAGTAAGATGACGTCTTTAACACATGCACGTGTTAGTTAGCGTGTTAACACAGATGAACACATAATGTTACACAAATGTCATGTTAGCGTCTTAACACATTCGATTCGTACATAAATATGGTGGTCAGTGTCACGTGGTGTGCTTGCTGTAAGACAGCCGAGTCGTTTGTCGTCGTATGTGTTCAAATCAAATCAAATCAAATCAAATCAAATCAAATCAAATCAAATCAAATCAAATCAAATCAAATCAAATCAAATCAAATCAAATCAAATCAAATCAAATCAAATCAAATCAAATCAAATCAAATCAAATCAAATCAAATCAAATCACTTTATTGTCCTTAAAAAGGATATGCATTTTACAACTCATGATCACATCTAAAATATATGGGATGGTCACAACAAAATGCAAATGAATTTGCAGATGTATCCACTACAAGAACAATTCAACCGGGTGACATCAATATGACTCATTTAGCATTCAACAGTCTAATGGCCACCTGCTATAGCGAATATGTTTTACATTTTATACAACGGTATCTCCTTTGAGACGGAAGTACATGGAAGAACGTAGAGAGCGGGTTATCAGACTCAGTAGCGACAGCACGAACTTTCTTCAAAATTGCATGATCGATTATTTCTCTCTATCTTCCAGCAGGTATTGGTCACCGCCAGACTGGATCAACCGATTCTGGTTAGACTTCAGCTGCAAGGTTCATAGGGTAAGTTTCTACTCTACAGACGCATCACGTGACACAACTAACCTCTCTCAAATAAACCCCGTCAACTGTGTCAACGCCCACCGAGTGTGCCCATGCAGACGACAAGTATGTCAGAGTTGGGTGTAGAAAGTGTCGCCATGGTGACAAACAGCCGGCGTCCGTCGTTGAACTCAATCGACGATTCGCTCGTGCGTCGCTACGTAACTAGTGACACAATGTAACGAGACGAGCCGCGTCGCTTCGTCCGACGTAACATTTAGTGGCTCAACACAACAGTTGTCAACCGTGAGCAGAGGGCAACGTGGAAAAACGGTTTCTGTCACATACGTAATATTATTACTGATATTGTCGTTGACAGCAGAAGTAGAACGGACATAAAAATACTGTCGTAGAACATGATCGTAGCAATGGACGTTGCTTAAGTGTTTCGGTTTATTCGGGGGGGGGGATACTTAACCTAGTCACTGTAAGGCAAGTAAGGACATGTTATTGTTGTTGTAGTGAAGACACCGACAGAAGGCAACACCCACCAACAGCTTCTGGACAGCCACGTGACACCAGCTGCAGAGCCAGAGGGGAACAGACAATTGACGTGACAGCCTCTCTGCCTGTGTCGATCATTGGCGTTGTTGACATACTTGAATGGGGGTTGTCTGTCTAAATGTGACCCACCATTCTAAAATGAGACGCTTCTCGAAAATAATGGTAGTGCGTTTTATTCCACATTTGGATAGAGCAGATTCAGACGGAAATAATGATACCTCAATTTTATTTATAGTCACATTATTTCCAGAGATACACCTATTTGAATGTCAAAAATGCAAAATGTACTAATTGGAGAAAAACGGCTTTAAAGTGTTCACACATTTATTTGTGAATATTTCACTTCTTGCAGACACGTTTTGCCAGATGGACCAGTTTAAATACATAATAATTATGATAGTGCATATGTATGCTTGAAGCCTACAACCAATATTAAAAATTTAGTATGATCAGCACCAACATAACACTTTATCATGGCATGATCACATCGAGTCTGAGATGAGAGTGACAGGTCAGATGCAAACATAGGAAGTGACAGCAGTCGGCGTATTTGAAAGTTTTACGCAGTGCGTTTTCATAAGGCAATCAAACCAGTCTATACATTATACACTCATTACATTATTATTAAGCTAATCATTATATTAGATTGTTTTACGTACTGCATTTGTAGTGGTGAGGGAAATTAGCTACCACTGCCGGATTTTAGCGTAATGCTAGACGGTAAAACTAAACTGCCAGAAAATACCCCATCACAGTCATGCATGAAATAATCGATTGCCACATCTCTAAGACTCGTATCATTGAGGCCACAGCGAGCAGTTTGATTTAGAAGATAAAAGACAATGTTCTCCTTGCTTAAATTTATATCATACTACTGAAATCGTTCGTTTTAACAGTGAATTGTCAAGGGAAAATGCGCGTAAATAAAAGACTGGAAGTTGATCTGACGAGACGTAAATGACAGCTGGCTAATCAGAGAGCTGATTTCACGTCACGAGGTGACGCTTAGCTTTCACGAAAGCCCCGTTAACATGCAAATTTATGGAAAGTCTTTAATGAAAATGCTGTCAGTGTTTAGAATAGAAATCCAGGTTTCCGGGGGTACCAAGTATAGCGCCATCGGAGACAATTTACTTGGATTATTCGAGAAAGTGGTAATTTTTCGTGTATAAAACAATCACACTCATTAAACGATGTTTGATAGGTGTCAAAACACACCCAGATAAACACATTTAAACATTAGTCATTAGTAAATCTGTAAGATCTCGCATATAACTTTATTATTACTTATTTATTATTATATATATTTTAAAGTCAGTAAGTTGTTTATATAATTTACTTTTCAAACGGTGGTTATTTACATGAATTAATTGCATATTTATTATACAATCACATCCTGTATATTGCTCATTATTTTATCTGTTTTTCTACAATTTTACATTTATCTAACATTAATTTTTTATCTATTCATTTTTTTACATATTTTATATTTTATAGGCTACTTAGATGTGCTAATGTATGTACCAATTGTATATGGTTTTTTACATGAAATAAATGTATTCGTATATTCGTATTCGTATGACATTTAAACAACTTACATATATGTTAGATTATATTATTTGGGAACGATTGCCGCTGGAAAGTCATTTTCGAAAACAATCAGTGCCGTAATGTTTTGGCTCGTATATCGTTATAAGCTCCATCGAGAAGCGTCTCATTTTGGCATGGCGGTTCACATATTATCTTCACGATGACAAATTTGGTTAAAATCTCATTTTACTGCGTTACAGAAGACGTGTGGCGACACCACGTGACCAGGAACAATGTCACGAAAGTGAACAAAATGGTGTCGCCACCTGTCGACTAATGTAATTACCATTATTACTAACATGTTCAGTGATTATGCTACAGGATTTATGTATCCTAGATGTATTCTGATACTATTGTGTATAACTAAGTACATATTATCAATATTTTTTGCACATCTTGTCTGTACAGTAGTTCAGTTGTACTGATTTGTAATATGTCTGGAACAGAGTGTTAGTGAGGCACAACATAGATTTATTAGCGCAATTATTTTATATATTTGCATTTCCAATATTGGCTGTGAAAATAAAAAAATGAGAAACTTGAACACAGAATGACCTATCACTTTATGTTCTTACAACTCTTCTAACGTGCACGCACACATATTGCATATTTGACTTGACACAACTTGGCTGTCCATTAGATCAAGACCCTCTGGTCAGCAGGTTATAATTGGTGTCCAGCCAGGTTAATTCAAGCAACATGGAATTCAATCGATCTCCACAATCACAGCCACTCAATATAAACACGCAACAAATCAAAATCTATGAAAGTTTGTTAAGTGTAAATGTAGCTGTCCTTGTAATATATTTAGTATATCATTGCTGAAACACCATAAACAATTATTGTTTCATAGTTATCAACAAAGACGACTTATTGTTTTAACAGAAGGCACTAAACAACCTGTGACTTGCAATAAAAAATGTATCTGAAAGCATGACAGTCAGGAATTACAAATCGACACTCGTTATCAAATAGCGTGTTAGATGTTCTTAATGGTCTCTCTTACACCTCTATCGTGACACAGCATAAAATACAGATCCAAGCACTGTAATTGCTACAATCTGCATGTATAATAAAACATTATATGTCATTATATTAGCTGACGCAGTGGAACTAAACATCTTATGTGGACAAATATAGACACCGTCTATGTGTTGTCACAAGTAGGCACTTTAAAATGCTACATACTACATTCGACATTCCTATCGCCCCTATCTTGCCTAACTCTTCTATCTACCAGCCTCGGTTCTGACTCTAAAGGTGCATTCATACATGTAACTGACCCTACCTCACCTGGGACTTGTAAACAAAGTGACTTGACTAATTCACAACTATTCCTATTTACTTGCTCTTACAGTTCGTGTGTTTGAGTTCTGGTCACATTTGGTAACAATGTCGGTACATCAACAACATAACAGTCACTGAGGCAACCGGAATCTTCATATGATAAAACACATTCACATCAACATTTTATATATAAAAACGCACTGATATAAAACGCACTGTTATACGATGTAAAGTGAGTTGACCCAGCTACTCCTCATGGGCCATTAGCAATACCTGTGCACTTGCATACACATTTTTATCAACTTGTTATTGTTTTAAAACCAGCTAAAACAGCAACCAGTGAAGCGAATTTGCACGTTTCTACATTTAAACAGTCGCTGATTCTTCCTTGTGACAACTATTTGTCACAAATGGCACGCCATGACAAGAAACTATGTGATGTGACTTTGTGAATGTGGCAGTGAAGTCACACACAGTGAGTTGACGCCGAATCCTCTGGTACAACCAGCAATAGGTTCTTGACGGCCGCCGTGACACTAGCTGCAGATGAGAACAGACAATGTCACAACACGTCTCCATGTGTTACACACTTGAAAAAACAATGTCGCAACATGTCCCACTGTGTTAGACAAGTGAACTAATAATATAACAACACGTGTCCCTCTGACAAACAAGTGAACAAACAATGTCACAACATTTCTCCACGAGATAGACACGTTAATTGACAATGTCACAAAACGTCTCCACGTGTTACGCAAGAGAATAGAGGGTGTCACAATACCTCTCGGAGTATCAGACAAATAAAAGAGACTGTCATTTCACATCTCCTGTTTTACAAATATTCCCAAAAGTTATTTCACCTCTGACAGTCTTCATGGTGGAAGCAGTGAGACAACAGCGAAATTATAAGAACAACCTTTCTCATGTTGAGATTGTTGCCAAACATAAGAACTGTTACAAGGCCGATTCAAATCGACCTTGTCGAATAGGGACAGAAAAAGGGATGGAATGCTGTGACGGCAGAGGTCAACGCTCTATCGACGACGTTGCGGAATGTGGAGCACCTAAAGAAAAACTGGCAATGAGCAAATTTTTGTGTTTTCTGTCGATAACTATTTCAATAAAACTGAATTTAAAATGGCATAACTTTGTTACTTATATAACTATTATAATACTGTTTGCAGTGTTTTGAAATGCATTGAATGGAATACTAAATTTGCAATATTATTTTGTCTATACTAATTAATTATGTTAATTAGTTAATATTAGCTAAGTAGTGCACCAAGTTAACATACCAACACTTTCTAATTAAGACCAGCAGAGTTCACAAATATGAAGATATTTATACTTATTATGCAGTGTCCATAACCACATTTATTATGAAAATAAATCTATATTAACTAGTCATGTAATAATAAATGAATAAATTAATTAATAGGTGATAATTAGCGGTTAACCTCGACAGACAGAAACGCTTTTTACAAAATGTCACAATGTCCATGAATATATGTTTATATAAACATTTGTAAAAAAACTTTAATTGTGGTAAGAGATATAATTTAATAGTTGTGTAATATTAATAAATAAATAAATAAAACAATATTCGTATACAGACCAACACAAAAACAAAAGGCCATAATGTCCATGATTATGAAGATAATTACACATATTATTATGCAATGTGTATCTTACTTTGACTACATTAAGAGAACGTTACAAATATAAATTAATAACTAATTTAATAAAACATTAATTACTTTTTCAATATTTTATAATAAGCACGCCACTTTGATAGAGCTACACATCTTAGTAAAAGGCCATAATGTCCATATTTATGAAAATATACATACTGTCACTAAGAACTTATGTCCATGATTATGAAGTAGAATCGTAGAATTTATACAAGTAGTAAACCACTGCTGCCATTGATACAACGCGCAGTGAGGTCACCCAGCTGCAGTTAGGGCTGCTTCGAGTTGCTCCAGCAAATTCGGCCTAACTTGTGACATAACCCAGCTGGGTGTGTGTCATGCAACCGCTCCTACTGGCTAGGTGTCACCTAGGTGTTATTTACCCTAACTTGGGTGTGATTTGGACTTGGGTGTGTGTCACGCAACTGGCCAATGGATGACATATCTGGCTAAAATCTTGAACTGATAATACGGTTATGTATATAAGCTAATAGTGAGGTTGTTGTATATAAAATGACCATGTGGTTGTTTTATATGCCTAAACGGATATGACACCAGGCATCAGACAAACTTGTAAGTACGACAAGAAATAGTAATCACGAAAAGTAATCATCATTATGATTCCGTTTGTAATGACATCGAGTACGATTACGATTATTTCGCTTTACTGACCAATGCAAGTACGAGTATGAGTACAGTTACTCCAAAGAGATTACCTCGAGTACAATTACTCCATCTTGGAATGTTGTAGTTAAATAAGTTTGTATTGTTGTGTTTTATTGTTGTTAACAATGTTCTGAGTACAATGTTCTGAATATATTTTCTATTTTTTATAAATCAGATCAAGTAGCGTGTTAGATGTTCTACTGGTCCGTCTTACAACTCTGTCGTGACACACGGCATAAACACTGACAAACACCTGCTGACCCACTCACTGTGACACGCCGTGACAACATACCATGTGGTGTGACTTTACGAATGTGGCAGCGACGTCACCTATTGTGATCGAGAGCTTGGCCGCCGTCTCCTCTGGTACAACCAGCAACACACTCTGGACGGCCGCCGTGACACTAGCTGCAGATGAGAACAGACAACGTTAGATAAGTGAAAAGTGACGGTAATTTCACATCTCCTTGATTTATACAAGTGAAATAACAAAGTCACAATGTAGAACACTTTATTTAAGTCATATGAATCATTGGCGTGTGACTGTTTATTGACATTTCTGAAGAACTAATTCGGTTTGAATTGTTTTTCCAGTCAACTTGGTCCTCAGATTGACACATTTGGCTAAAACCTTGTTGAACCTACATCATGGTTGTTGTATATAAAATAACTCTGATTGTTGAATAAAAACTGACCATTTGACAGTCGTGAATAAACTGACCATGTGGTTATTGTGTATAAAGTGACCATGTGGTTATTGTGTATACAGTGACCATGTGGTTATTGTTTATATAGTGACCATGTGGTTATTGTGTATACAGTGACCAC
>JAODUO010000600.1:292500-302500 GCA_025642075.2 Ridgeia piscesae
AGACGTGTTAGTGGCGATATTTGTCGACTGTCTTGTTTCAGACAGAACTGCTCGAAGCTGTTCGACTCAAGATCAAGAGAAATCATGTCAAATTATCCAGGATTTTCCGAACAGTTCCCGACGACCCAATTGAGTAAGTTGCCAAAGACGATGTTGTGTTGTTGGAACCACAACATCTCTAATTATTAAGAATAGCAATTAATAGGTCTAATATCACAATAGATAAAGTAAGCAAAATATTATTCATATAGATCTGTTTCAAACAGTAGAGGTTTCAAGAATATTTATATTGCATACAAGACAGAGCGGACATTGTGCATTTTGTGGACGTTACGTACTTTTCTCTTCATTTTCCCAAACCCTCAAAGACTTCTACCCCTTCATTTCGACCTTGCGTTGTGGCATCTTTCGAACTGTCGACTCGATTAAACTAACCTTGTTAAATCTTGTTAAATCTTGTTAAATCTTTGTTAAATCTTGTTAATACTGATAGCTACTGTGATGACGTCAGATTGGCAGCCCTATGTGAGTTGCCATATATCAAAGCCACCCCCGGAGCCGACGAGAGCATCTCAGTGCACTTTTTCATCGGTTGTAGGGTCGACGTGTCTGCCCACGGTGCCGCGGGCTTCTACTCGGAGCCAGCCGCCGACGGTTCTCGCCCGGGGCTGTACCTACTGAGCGTCGCGAGACTCGACACCAAGTAACGACACGTCTCTGTCACGCCACTCAACACCTCTATCACATCACTCAAAACGTCCCTGCCATGTCACTCAACACGCTCCTGTCACGTCACTCAACACGTCCCTAACACGTCACCCAACACGTCTCTGCCACGCACCCAGCACCAGATAACTCCATCAGTAGCAAGGGCTGTGCGTTAGTTTCACAAAAAAATGACCTAACAAAACCTCCGCTAAGTGTAGGGGACACATGTAACTTCATGGTATTAAGCGACTTGACAGACACATTGCAACAGGTTGTTGAGAGATGGGACGCTTCATCGGTTACAATCACTCATTAAACATGGTAGCTATCTTGTTTCAATAAATTACATCATATCTACATCACCACTGATGTCATCGATCCATCAAACTACGAGTAAGTGTTTAAGTCCAATGACAGGAGACCACGGCTGTACCAGTGCATGTATTCGTTGCTGTTACAGGCCCAAGTTCATATTCGATGCGTTGACACTGCACGAAGCAGAACCTGGTCACCACATACAGGTAGATAAATGTCACCACATACAGGTAGATAAATGTCACCACATACAGGTAGATAAATGTCACCACATACAGGTAGATAAAAGTCACCACATACAGGTAGATAAATGTCACCACATACAGGTAGATAAATGTCACCACATACAGGTAGATAAATGTCACCACATACAGGTAGATAAATGTCACCACATACAGGTAGATAAATGTCACCACATACAGGTAGATAAATGTCACCACATACAGGTAGATAAAAGTCACCACATACAGGTAGATAAATGTCACCACATACAGGTAGATAAAAGTCACCACATACAGGTAGATATATATATATATATATATATATATATATATATATATATATATATATCATATATATACGTATATATATATATATATATATATATATATATATATATATATATATATATATATATCATTATCATTATCATTATCATTATCATTATCATTATCATTATCATTATCATTATCATTATCATTATCATTATCATTATCATTATCATCATCATCACCATGCTGTGACGCGACGCAACAAAGACTGCTTCCTTCACTTGACTATTGCTCTCCATTTATCTCTCTGCTGTGAGAGTGATGTCCATGAGTCGGTCTTTATGTCTCTCAGCTTGATGTTTTTCTTGATGGTATCCTTGAATCGGAGACGAGGCCGCCCTCTCTTTTTGTGACCACAAGACAGTTCAGACTAGAGAATCTGCTTTTGTAGCCCGTCTGGTGACATCCTCGTGAGATGTCCAGTCCACCGGAGATTCTTTCTGATCAGGAGATTTTCCATAGATGGCAGCCCTGACCGTTCGAATACTTCCTTGTTTGTCACTTTGTCCATCCAGTTTATCCTCACGATCGAACGCAGATTGCGCACCATGAAGGCATGCCGCTTTGTCACCTGTCGTCTGTGCATTGTCCAAGCCTCGGCTCCATAAAGGAGTGTGGACAGCACGATTGCACGGTATATTTTGCCTTTAACCCGCATGGACATATGGTAGTTGTTTAAGAGTTTCTGGCGTAGTCGGCCGAAAGATACACGTCATCGTCAATGCAACCATTACTTGAAATAGTGCTTCCGAGGTAGGTGAATTCCAGAACAGAATTCAGTTTGCTTGTTTCCATCAACCATGATATCCTCCTCTAGGGTTCTTGTAGAGTTGGGTTGCTACAGCACCTCGGTCCTCTTTATGTTAATCTTCATGCCGAACTTCTTTGACGAATCGGAGAAAGCATCCAGTATTTTCTGTATCTCTTTTTAACAGAGTGGACAACCAGTGCACTGTCATCTGCGATTAGCAGCTCTCACATCAGTATCCGAGTAGTCTTGGTCTTCGCTCTGAAGTGTGCGACGTTGAATAGGTCAGCAATCTGTCTAGGTTGTATGTAGACCCCATCCCCATGTCTCGGAAAGCCTCATCGAGCATTGCTGATAGGAAGATGAAGAGGAACGTGGGGGCCAGTACACGACCATGCTTGACCCCAGTTGTAACACCGATACTTCCCCTCCAACACTAGCATTCGCCATCATTCCGGTATGAAGAGCCTCGATCACAGTTGTGAACTTTTCTGTGCATCCATACTTCCACAATAGCTGCCATAGTCCGGTCTCCCAACTGTATCGAACGTCTTACTGAAGTCGACAAATACCATGTACAGTGGTCGGTCCTGCTCAGTGCACTTTTCTTGTAGCTGTTTGAGACAAACTATCATATCCACGGTGCTTTCTTGAGGAGGATCCAGGCGAAGATCTTGCCTGCTATGGAAGGAAGAGATATTCCTTTATAGTTCCCACAGTCTGTTCGATCACCTTTCTTGTAGATGGTTACAATGCTGACATCCTTCCATGCTTGTGGTATAGAACCCACCTCCCATGCATTAGTGATTAGTTGGTGCAATCTGCTGGACATATTGTCTCCTCCGCGCTTCCATACTTCAGCAGGAATTCCATCTCCCCCAGGTGCTTTGCCATCTTTCAAACCGCCGATTGGTCAAGCCATCTCAGCCATGGTTGGAATCTCATCTCATCTCATTATATATGTCGCCAGGGACGTTGCGTAGCTGCTGGAAGTGTTCACTCCATCTTGCCACAACTGTCTTGGTATCAGAGAAGGTCTCCATTCCATCTGTTGATTTTAGGTGAACAGGTCCCTTCTTCATGGGTTCCCACACTTCCTTCAGTCCATTGTAGAAGCCCTTCAGGTCGTTTCTGTTAGCAGCTCTCTGCTGCTCCACTGCCTTCCTTTTCCACCAGTCTGACTTCTATGCACGGGTATGTTTTTGTAGCAGTCTGCAGGTATCTATTTGCTCCTGGTTTGCAACACTCTGTAGTGGGCTTGGTCTCTTCTGCTCGTAAGAGTCTGTAGCTCCTGGTCTTTCGGGTCGAACCAGTCCTGGTGTTTTCTGTCTGGCTTGCCAAGATATGTGTTGGCTGTGTTGAATACGACCTGCTGCAGAGCTGCCCATTCCTTGTCTGGTGTTGAGCATTCCTTGTCCTCCCATTGGGCGAGAGCACAGTCCATCTCCTGCTCAAAACTCTCCTTATGGCTGATGGTACTTAGTTTTGTTGTGTTGATATTGGTTGGGTTACTTGTTCCTTGCCTGTTGTGCTTTTGTCGTATTCTGAAAGCCACTTTGACCGCAGCATCTGGTGATCGGTCCAGCAGTTAGCAATATATATATATATATATATATATATATATATATATATATATATATATATATATATTATATTATATTATATATATATATATATATATATATAATATATTATAAAAAATGTGTTTGGCAGGTTTGGAAAAATTAAATGGGTCACAATATTTAACTCGTTTTTTCGTCCCAGGCAAATAGACACAGTGTCACACACAGGTAGACACAAGGTCACCACAAGCAAGTAGCCGGAGTATTGTTACGCGAAGGTGCTTACAGTGTCGTCCGTGTATTTAATTTAGACAAACGGAGGCATTCGGCACCCATATGAGAGATTCATTTGCAGCATGGTGGGCCGGAATAAAAATGGAATAAAAGAAACGCGCTGTCTTTCTCTGTGCTTTTCCCTTCTCTCTCTCTCTCTCTCTCTCTCACTCTCTCCCTCTCCTCTCTCTGCCCTCTCTTCTCTCTCTCTTTCTCAGTCTCTCTCTTTCCACTGCTCTCCTCTTTCTGTCCGTCTAATATCTCTCCATCTCCTCTCTCTTTATCTCCTCTCTCTCTGTCTCCCTCATTCCCTTGCTCTCCTCTTTCTGTCCCTCTCATATTTCTCCAACTCATCTCTCTGTCTCTCGCTCTCCCTCTCATCTCCCTCTCCTATCTCCCTCTCTTTCCCTCTTCTCTCCTTCTCCTCTCTCTCCCTCTTCTCTCTCTCTCTCTCTGACTGACTCTATTGAGGATGTCTTTAAACATATTTACATGCTGATTATCATTAACTGTTGCTTGCATATAACTGTACATACTTACCTAACATATAACATTCAATTGAATGCACTTAGGTGGTCCTTGTTAATGTAACTTTTCTGTAGACTGTTGCTGCCATGCACGACACAATCCCCTACTTCCGGAAGCTGATCGCCTACTGGCACTACACCTACGTGCCGTTCAATTGGCGATACTACACGTCCTGTAGCGAGGTATGACACATCTAATACTACATCTAACGCTACATCTAAGTACACATCTATCCCTAAGTCTAACGTTACATGTAACCCTACATATTACTCTATATCTAACCTTACCCAAGAGATTGTATATATGTAAAACGATGGTTCATTATACATTTGTGTTTTACCAACGAACGAATTCAGAATATAAGTTTAAATAAAATTCGCTGTTGTAATCTAAACATGATGACAACCGGTTCCTTTCTATTCGGATGTAATGATCCGATTTCTTGGTTCATTGTTAATTAGTAAATGTATTACCTCTCTAAAAACGTTTTTCTCCGTATATTTCGGCTGCCTCTCACAGCCTTCTTCAGCTGACTGAATTTCACTGTCGTGGTACAAGACTTTATATGATGTGACACAAGCTGGAGCATGACCGGCGGGAGTTCTTATCCAATGTCTCTGTTTGGAGACGGCTTCTCCTGTGCCAGTTCTCTTCACGGTGTAGGATTTTAACATCTCTTTTTGAACACTGGTGGCCTGTGTTCAACTTGTGTTCGCCTACTGCTGAGAGGGGTTGGCGACACGATAGGTGTTCTTTAATTCGTGTGCCTAGTGGTCTGGCTGTTTCCCCTAAGTAGTGTTGGTAGCAGTCCAGGCATTGAATGTCATATGCTACCCCACACTTTGCCGCTTTGTCTTATTTGTATTACGGGTGCACCAGCAGATATCGCAGGGTGTTTCCTTTCTACTTTCGTGGTCAAATCAGGAACCCTTTTGTGTAACTCTCGGAATTAAGGGCCCATTTCAGTCGTGGGCGATATTTCTATATATTTAACACATCCTACTTACCAAAAACAAAACATCGTCATATTTTACGAATAAAATTACAGCAGATAATAAGTGCTATGTTTCATTGTTTGTTATTGGTAAACTAATCAACGTGGGTTTTGTTAGGGCTGGGCTCTGTACGCAGAAGCGCTGGGAGAGGAGATGGGCGCTTACACATCACCCCATTCACTGTGAGTACATGACCTCATTCATATCACACCACTCGCATTGAATATCTGGCCTCATTCATATCCCCCATACCACCCACATACTGTGTGCAACTGGCCTCAGTCATATCAGCCCACTCGCTATGAGAACGTGTCCTCAGTCACATCATTCCATTCCCTCTGAGTAGGTGGCCTCGGTCATATCACCCCTCTCGCTGTGAATACGTGACCTCAGTCACATCATCCCATTCCATCTGAGTAGGTGGCCTCGGTCATATCACCCCTATCGCTGTGAATACGTGACCTCAGTCACATCATCCCATTCCCTCTGAGTAGGTGGCCTCGGTCATATCACCCCTATCGCTGTGAATACGTGACCTCAGTCACATCATTCCATTCGCGGTGAGCACGTGGCCCCAGTTATGTCACCCCTCCCGCTGCGAATACGTGACCTCTTTTGTTTTATTATGAGGGCTCGCTTAGTCATAACACAGCACACAGTAATTGAAAAACATGTTTAGAAATGTGATGAATTATGTAAAGTCACTTCTACGTGTGCAACCAACTGACGTATGACAATGACAAGAGTTATGTTTTACCAGAAGTTAAATGTTTCAATGCAAACTGAAATTGTTAAGGCTCTCTTCTTCAGCCCCTTCGTGGACGTTATTCTTATTTAAATGCTGCAATAATGGAACTAGTTCAACTATTAACATTAGTAGCTATAACGGGAAGTAGGTATAACGGGAGATATCTACAGCTGGACAGTCGCCGAGGCGCACGGTAAATCTGGACAGAGCATATTTGCCAAGATATGTCTTGTTCCCAAGAGTTTAGTTTTGATATACGTAGGTCATGCTGCCCAAATGTCATAAAGGTTGCATATAACAATAATTTTCAGTGGGCAAAGTTCCATTATTATAACAATTTGTTGGAATTATTCTGTAATAATTTTCAGTGAGCAATGTTCCATTATTATGACAATGTTTTGGAATTATTCTGTAGGTTTGGACGTTATTCGTACGAGTTGTTCCGAGCAACGAGACTTGTCGTCGATACAGGCCTACACGCCTTCAAGTAAGCATCTGGTTCTCTTTAGTTCAGTTGGTAACCATCGCGCCTTGAACTCAGTGTCAAGTCCTGATTGTTTCGAACTGTATGCCACACATTGACATGGCAAGTCCGGACAAACGTTGTAAGGTTACCGAAATAAGCATACGTCATTTTGAAAATTTATTAACAGAAAACCGTTTAGAGGATTTGTAGCTGATTATCATGGTAATTTCTGTTAAAAGATCAGAAGGCGCTAATTCACAATTATGATGCCTTGACATTGAATTAGGCCTAGAGATTTTCCGACCGGTTTTCGTGTGTTTTTGTGTGTGTATGCTTGCACTTGTGGCATACTTGTGTGTGACACATTTGTGTATAATACAATTGTGTATAACCCATTTGTGTAAGTCACACTTGTGTGTATGACACATTTGTGTGAGACTCACTTTTGGATGACATACTTGTGTATTACACACTTGTCCATGACACACATGTGTATAACACACTTGTGCATGACGCACTTTTATGTGTGACACACTTGTGTGTTTGACACATTTATGTATGACACACTTTGTGAATGACACACTTGTATGCATGACACACTTGTGTGTATGACACACATGACTGCACAACAACAACGTCTCGTCACGTTGTAGATGGTCGCGACAACGGGCCGTCGCCTACATGCGTGCTCACACGACCCTGGCGCGCGAGAGCATCGACCGGGAAGTGGATCGCTACATCGCAACCCCCGGACAGGTAGCACAACCCCATCATTGTGACGCGACGTCATTTACAAAACCTTTTAAATACCGAATGACACTCCATCCACACCAGACGTCTTCGTTCAACCAACATCTCGATTTTTGTGTGGAATATCTAGCCAAGTTGTAATAGTAAAATCACCTACGCCCTAAACGATTCGTAAATAAAGACAGCAGAACATGCATAGCATAGCGGCTGGAACCCATTTTGGTGGCAAACCAAATTGATGTGCTTCGCCACCCATGTCTGCAAAATCAATTAGTAAAGCTGTGATAACGTAAACAGACGTACATTAAATAAACCATCGTTAGCCCATTCAAGTAACGCCAAATGGAAATTAGCGATATCTATCTCCACGTATTATATGGTTTCAGGCGTGTTCCTATAAAATAGGCGAAATGAAAATATGGGAACTTCGCAGAAAAACAGAGAAAGCCCTCGGTAAGATGTATACAGATTCAACAAATTGCTTCCACGATACAAGCGCTATTCGTCAATGCATTACCTTGTGCAAAATCTGCAAAGTCTAGTAAAGGCAAATGGTTGTTATTTTACACTTACTAATTTCTAAGTTTATGGCTGCAGTTAAACATTCTTGAAATCTACATTTTCTAATAATAAAAAGCAATGTGTGCATTGGTTCTTTGGGGAATACTTCTAGATACATCAATAATATTATTGGGAAATCCTCTACCTTAACCAATAAGTAATAGTATTTGTAGTGCTGCAGCATTGATCCACTTGAATGTGCTACACGCGGAGAATGTCTCTGCGTCCTTACTCGTCCTTGACACGTGCACTGTTTTAGGCGAGGCGTTTGATCTACGTGACTTCCACCACGTTCTGCTGCATCTTGGGTTTGCACCGCTTTCTGTGATGGAGGAAGAAATTGATAACTACATCCGGGCATTGAAGGCGAAAGCAACATCCGGGAAACATGATTTGACGTTGGTCGTGCTGCTGGTCACCGTGGCCTGTGTCGTGGCATCCGCTTAGCATTTCTCTACATTAACCGAGAGAATGATCCTTGATGTTAGCATCCCCACCGCCAGTAGCTAGTCCCGATATCGTCCAATATATATATATATATATATATATATAATATATATATATATATATATATATATATATATATATATATATATATATATTATATTATATATATATATATATTATATGTATATGTATATGTATATGTATATTATATGTATGTGCTAAAAAATGGTAGAACCTATGGCCAGTGTTTACGTCACTCTGTTGTATGAATGAGTCCCTGATTATAGCCAATGGTGTTTGTGGATAAATATTTTTGGTGTGGTAAATGGGAAGTTCCCACATAGGTTGAAATGATATTCGAATGGACAGGTCTGTCTGAAAGAAGGACATAAATTGAATAGAGCTGTGCCAAGAGCTGGATAAAGACTTCTTTTTGTATTCAGTATTGCTTGTTAACTAGAAGCTGTCTTGTTACAGGATTTATTAGTAATACCATACACATGAGCACACATATCCAACATTTATTTCGCCGCATTTATTCACAATCAACCTCACTGTACAGGCAATACGTAGACTACGTGATGTAGACATATCGCTATATCCACACAAAGCTGTGTGGAACGGGCTGTTTCTACAGCGATATACGTAGAATATTGTAATGAAACACGTCTACCTTTGTGTGCTGTTGACGTGTTGACACGCACGCTCTGTGACACACACAGCCTACCACATACATGAAATGTGTATCAACATAAACCGATGAGAATTATGAAATGCTATGACTGAATTAAACCAGTCATTACCACTTGTCAGCAACTGTCTGTTATGGCCAGTTGTGACGTGTCTGATACGACCAGTTTTTAACTATCTATTGCAACCGGTTGTGAATTGTCCGTTTTCACAAATAATCAGAAGTTCATGCGACCATGATTATAATTATCTATACTAATGTATAATAATTACTTTGTAAATCAATATGTTATTTATGTTTACACAAGATTTCAGTTTGTTTTCTCTCATCCTGAAGTTGGTATCTGTATGATATGATTTGAATTGTAACCTAAATCTTACTTCAACTTTCACATCATACAGTGACGCTAACATATAAAAACATTTAGTAACCAAGTTTTAATTAAAGACTTCAACTTAATAAATGCAATAAAAATCAGTATATTTTTATTACAAACAGACTGTAGCTATTCATAGGAAACTGTCGATCACTCCATTCTGCTATCCCATATGAACAGCTATTTTGGAATCGGCGGTGTTGCACTTGACTGGTTCCAGTCATACATGAGTGGCAGAATATACTATGTGCGCATTGACAACGTGAAATCGGATATATCGC
>JAODUO010000600.1:307500-308985 GCA_025642075.2 Ridgeia piscesae
ACATTATGATGCATAACACAGTAACTGTTGCAGTTACGTTATCAAGTCCTGTGAGGGAAATGTAGCTATGTTTGTTAACTTTACTGTACTGAAAACATTATCCAATTCTGATGGGTACTTTTAAAGTTAAAAAAATATTTAACAGGACACACGTCACACTTGATTGCAGGAGAAAAACGAGTTTTAAAGTCGAGATTCATTCTTCACATAAACACCACACTTTATGCTGCATAACACAATAACTGTTGCAGTTGACTTATAAAGTTATGTGATGGAAATGTAGCTGTGTTTGTTATCTTAGCTTTGGAATACTAAATTATCCAAATATTTTGGTTATTTAAAAAGGACACAGTTACAGTAGTTTAAAGAGGGTACAGGTCAAAAGTCATAGGTGTTTTTTAGTAGAAATGTACATTAATAATCAACACGCAGGAGGTAGCAAACTCTTCCACGAATATGTGGTTAGTTCTGAAGAAAACTGTTGCATCTGGCTCTGAAGAGAGCCGTTTGTTTACTCTTCTTTGCCTCGACGTCCTCGACCGCGACCACGACCACGTTCACGTCCCCGGGCTGACTTCGGGGGTGGTGGTGGAACGTCATCATCGCTGTCCGACATCTCGGCTTCACGCGGCTTCTGCGCTTCGGTGGATCCGACGGGTAGTGGACCTGCTGGGCGAAATCGAAGCTGTAGTGCGCCTCGCCAGTAAAACTGCATGCAGCATGTCGACCGAGCGTGACACCTGGGGGCAGGTCATCCTTCGCAGCCTTACACACCTGGGTGTAGCAAGAACGCTCCATTGTCGCTCGCCGGAGATGATCCTCGTAATCACGAACAGCTGCACTCTTCTCGGCATCAGGTAAGTTGGCTGATCGTGCAAGCTTCGTGACTCCTTTCTGACAGTACCAGCACAAGTCGGTTGCTGGTCGCATTGTCACGAAATTGGTGGTGTATAAAATTTGAAAAACAAGCGGAAATATTGATTGATAAGTATTATTCTTGTGTTAAGGTTATTCATAAAGCTGTACTGGACATATATATCGAGTAGTAGTTTTGGTAAAAGTTTGTTGAACATATTAGATTAGTGGGTGATAATAGGGTAATCTGGACTTCGACAAATTGTAAACAAGATTGAGCAAATCTCTTTATTTGATATAGTTTATAAGAGATAAAGCAATAAGCATAACAACTACATATGTAAGATAATACTGTGAATATGTATCATTGTTATTAAAAATAAACAAGTGTTTTAGTAGGAAACTCTTGTTTGTTTATATAGGTAGTGTCCAACGTTTCCGCTAGGGAACGGTACCAGTACAGACTAAACTTATTGTTCATGGTAGCATAGGTAGTAAGTTGTTTATAACATAAAGTGTGCTGCAGTTGCTGTACACAATAAACAAATAGTCTTTCTAAAGACTAAGTTGGTATAAACTAAGAGTTGATTTTGACAAATCGTAATATGGCACTTTCAAGCGGCAAGTGAA